>VXBQ01005602.1:8408-49517 GCA_013400175.1 Phainopepla nitens
GTTTGTTTAAATCTACTCATCTCCGCACTCGTCGCTCAGCCCCCCTTGGCATCTGGGTGAAATAGTTGATACCTGTTTCTCAGAAGGAAGAAGCAAAGTGCTGACATGCCCTCTGGTTTCGCTCTAGAGAGTTACAAAAGTTGGGTTTTGCTGTAAGTCACTGCTTGGCTTATGGCCCTTTCTTTGAGAGGCATTGTTTCATCACCCGGGTACTCCCAGTTTCTGGACTCGTGGGATGGGCAGCGCTGGCCGCCTCTCTAGCCACAGGTGGCCAGAAATGGTGCCTAGTTTAAAAAACATAAAGGAAACCAAAGGCAAATGCAGAAGAGCAAGCCAGCTTTGCCACTACAATGACTGATGGAAGAACTTTGTAGTTTAAGTCCCCAAGCCTCAGCTCTGGTGCTGATGCAGTGTTAGGAACATGTATGATCCCACTGGATCCTTCCTCTTCTGCCCCAACAAAATGGATCACTGTGCACTAAGATCTGGGTAGCACGGAGGGGAAAAGCCATGTCTCTCTCTCATCAATAGGATGATAAGATTTTCTTTTTTTTTTTTGTTACAGACAATACAGTCAGCTCCCATGGGGTTCACTGTTGGAAATACCTTGATGTGTGTGGGGACACTCATGATGGATGACTTTGTGTGAACTAAAGTTTGCAGTGAGGCGATTCCCTTCATAATGATAAACCATTCTGTCCTCTCAATAACACTAAGTATTTTAAATCACTTTGGTATGCATTAAAAGTCACTAAAGCAAAGAGTATACCTTTCATGGGAGGGAGCTTGATTAAAATGAGAGGGCAGAAATTCTGCTAGGTGGACCACATGGATCAAGACAGAGACTATTTTTTAAGTGATAAACTAAAATCTAGCCTTGCTTCCAGGTCTTGCATCCTTTTTGTTTTAGAATTCCTGGAAAAAAAAAATGTCTGAGCGAGTTACTCGGGTCTTCTGTTTAGTGGAATCAAGATTTTAGTCCAGTTAGTTCTGGTTTTAGCTAATGTCTGGCAAGTGGCTTTCCACTGTTACTTTCTTGTTTCCTAACTGTCTTACTAAACTCAGCTGTGTAGTTATCATTGTATTTGTAGGGTGTTTCAACCTTTGACTTGGAAATACAGACTCAAGTGATGTAGGTCACTGTGTGACTGTCAGTGGACTCTCACGGTGACTGTGGAGGAGGGCTGGTGATGGCTCCCACCTCAGACACTCTGTAGCTTACCGACCTTCATGGCCATTAATGGAGTGCCCACAGCATCCAGTACCCTTGGGAGGTTGTTTCTTGGGACCAAAGACAGCACACTTCTGCCCTTCCTGTTTACTTACCAAGAATGTGTCCAGCAGGTAGCAGGGGTCAGGGGAGAAGTGCCTGCACAAGGGTCTGTACAGAAGGATTGCATCAGACACACCTTGGGGTAAAACTGTCCCGAGGAGGGCTTCAGGAGGTGACTAGAGGCTGAAAGAGTAGAGGCATAGACTTGAATCTGGTAAATTAACAGGTACTTTTTCTGGTTGTGTCTAAACTTAAGGCTGTGTCAGATCACGTGTTGAAGAGCAGGGCATGAGGAAGCTGTATTTTACTGCATTGAATTAATGCACAGGCTGACCATGTGTCTCCTCTCTGTTACTGTTATTTCAAATAGATGTAAAAAAATCTGCAATCTCCCTCTCTAATTCATACTCATCAGACTTTTGGCTTTGTAAGTGGCAGCACTGACTTCATTATTGTAGCTTAATTTCTTCCTTAATCAAAACTCCTAAGTTAAACTTTCTTACCTGTTTCTTGATTTTGGTGGTAGGGTTTTTTTTAAATAAAACTTCACAGCCACTGAAGATAACAAAATGTGTTGTCTTCAGCTTCACTGTCGCTTTTGTTTTGGGCAGACTCTTGTATGTTTCTTTACTTGCCATCCCTAGGGCAACAACCTTTTATGTTTACAGAATGAAGGCTGTTGCAACTTCCGGCGTTGTTGGTGCACTCCTTTGAAATTAACTTTCCCTCCGGTCGTGTGACTTGACTTGGCTCTTCCTGGAGGCAAAGAATGCCTGGAGTCTGGCTGCACTGAAGTTTAAAATGAGGAGGATGGGGTCACTGCACTTCACTGAGGAGTTCTGCTTGGTCCATTCTCTTGCTAATTACAGACACCTAAATGTTCACAGACACTCTCACCAAGCCACCTTTCTTTCATGGCTTTTCCCAAGCTGCACATTATCTGAGGTTCCTCTTTAAATCAACTTGACTAAAGTAGTAATTGCTATTTCTGTGTCTTTTCTTGCAGCTCTTGTAAGTACTTGCATGACATCATGAATGAGGAGAACAAAAAAGTTCTGAAAAAACATGGTTTGTCTGGCCTCAGTGAGAATGACCTGCAAGTCCTGCTTCCTCAGAATGATCCATTCTTCCTCCCTGATGTAAGTTGTACTGATGTCTTAAGAGAAAGCTTTTGTTCATTAAGAATGGGAGAGGGTGAGAGAATGTGGAGTTCTGATCTTAATGTCCAGCTTTTAAGATATGAAACAGGATTAGTCAGAATGAAGGGGGAATGAGAAGAGCAATGTGAAACAACGTAAAGTCAGATCTGTGAAAGGGCTGTGTACTTAAAATAATAAACCATCACCACAGCAGTAAAACTGTTTAATGAGTACCCAGAGACATGCATCTGGAGAAGGCCCTGTCATGTGTGATGTGTCAGGAGCAGCCCTGCCCTCTGATAGCAGGAGGTGAGCAGCAAGGCTGCAGCTTGTCTTGTGTGCCAGTTCTGTTATCCCAGCTGGATGGCCATAAAGCTGCTCAAAACAAGCAAACAAAAATGTCAGCAACTTCACCAGAGGTTTACAAAGGGTGAGGTAAGCAAGAGAGAGTTGAAAGATCACAACAATTGTATATGCTTACAGGGTAAAAGATATGACCAAAACCCCGTTTGTTGCTTCTTCTCTGTGAGATGATGAAGACTAGGAAGTGAGTGCCCCTTTCCTTTTCCAGTCCATGTAGGCCTGCACAGGCCTGCACACATTTTGGTGCTTGAGGGTATAAGAGATGAGAAGAATCTGTGAGAAAATGACCAAATGACTGCAGTCGGTTTTGTGTCTAATCTGGCTCTTCCAAAGTGCATGGAGTTTGTTTATGTTGACTTCCTACAAAGGAACCTTTGCCCTGTTTGTATGCCACTCATAGATTTTGTTAAATTTGGCTGAACAGATCATTCTCAGCAGATGTGTATAAGGGCAATACTGTCTTCAAGGTATGGCTGTTTCAAAGTCAGTCATACCCTGTTCTGGCCACTGCTGCTCCAGCTGGTTAGAAATTACCAAAGTACTGCCCTTATTTTTTGCAGGTTATGATCTCCACGGATTTGTTGACGCAGCAGTTCTACTTTTCTTTGTTCCCTGCTGTGGAAGTGCTAGACTTTGACAAAACAGATTTTTTTTTACTGTGTAGTGTTTTAAAGTATGTGTTACTAGCAGACTGAAGGAGCGTGGTGGTGATAAGCAAGGAGAATTTCTAATTGTTCCCAGTAATGAGCATAGTATATAGTAGCAACAATAGCAGCAAGTATTCTTGGTGGGTGTTACCCTGAAGTGCTTACTAGAAATCTGTTCAGCCCTCACCCCATCATTAATTACCTGTAATTGAGCACTTAAACTCCTATCATGCAGTAAAATAGCAAAACCAAGAGGAAACTGTGATCAATGCAGGCCATTCGTAAACCTGAGGGCTTGGATGTGGGATGTAAAAGCCAATTTGGCTGTTTTCTGCTTAGAACTGCTGACTGCCTGTGTGTGTGGGGACATGGCATGTAGGAAGCTCTCAAGCAAGAGGACACTTTGGTGTTCTGTGACTTGAACTGGGGTTCAGAGTCAGAAAAACACAACAGCACCACAACATCAGGGGTTTTCACACTTTCCCTCACCTTCTTTCTGGCTCTCCTGTTTTGTTTGTTTGTTGGGGGAGTGTGGGAGTGTTTGTTTGGGTTTTGGTTGGTTTTTGGTTTTGTTTCTTGGCATATGCAAGGGGACGGTGTGCTTTCTTGATGTAGCTAAATGCTGGATTCCCTGTTGTCATGGTTTAAGGCCAGGTAAGTACCTTGCAGCCACTTGCTCTCTCCCACCTGGTGAGATGGGGAGGAGAATTGGAAAAAAGGTAAAACTTGTGGGTTGAGATAAGGATACTGAAATAATTGAAATAAAATAAAATATACCAACCATAACTGTAATGAGAAGGAGAGAGAGATATTAATAAAATCCAAGAGGAACAAGTAATTCTCAGTACAGTTGCTCCCCACCCACTGACTGATGCCCAACTCATCATCCCTGAGCAGTGGTTGGTGGCTCCTGGGAAGAGCCACCACAGGATTTGAACCTGTGAGGGTCCCAGTGTGACATTGAGGCTCTCTGCCAGACAGCTGTGTGTCCTCCTCAAAGAAGCTTTCTTGTTACAGGCTGCTCCAAGAGCAAAACTGTTACTGTGGTGCTTAGTGTCAATATGAAGGAGTTTCTGGTCTGTGATTTGTTCCCTGGTCTGATTCTCTGTGTACCTCTTTCTTAGTGAATAGAGGAATAAAGAAGTGCATTGCTTTTTCCATATGTACTCTAATCTCAAAGCACTCTTCTTGCCATTTCATAAGCTCAGCTCTTCAGTGCAGGATAAGCTTTACAAATAGGAAGTGCAAATTCAGTTTGAGCTCCATGAAATGATAACTCATTTGACACAATGTACATGTTTTTATGGAGATGTTTGTTCTTTGTTGTTCATTATGCTGTATTCTGCTTAAAAAGTAGAATAACTGTATACCAGTCTAGTTTTATGCAAATGTCTTGCATCCATTTTTGGTGCTCCTAAGTTTGTTGGGTTGGCTTTTCTTGGAAACAAAATATGCACAACTTCAAAACTGAAGATGCATGAGTCAGCTGAAATTACTTGCTCCTCTGTGCAAGAAATCTGTCTGATTAAAGAAGTCACAGTATGTAACACATGCCTTTTCATCACCATTTTTCAGCTGTTAAAACTGCATGCCTGAAGGACAAAGAAAAATTCTAATGTGCTTTTCCATTTCCTATTGTATCCTCCCCACTTTTAGACCTGCCATTTTTACAACAAAAAAGGTGGCCACTGTATGAATCGGAACAACTGCAACAAGCTTCACGTTTGCCGACACTTTCTCCATGGGAATTGTAAATTTCCTCGGTGCATTATGTCCCATTGCCTCTTGGATGAGCATGCCTCCAGAGTGTTGGAAGCTGCAGGCGTTGATGGGAAGACAGCTTCAAACTTCCAGGCTATATATGATTACAGGCATGTAGAGTTCAACAATGAACTGAAGAAGGGGCGTGGTAAGTTGCAAGAAACAGTGGTCTTAAATGTGATTTTGAGTTTGATAGAGGTAGAAGCTGTTTTTGCTTTACCTCCCAGCTAAACCCCACCATCCTTTCTGTGCTTTCAGTACACAACTACAGACCAAGAATTTTTTATCACAAGGAAACAGCAGTTAAAAGGAGTATAGAACAGAAGCAAACTTTGGAAACAGTGCAGTGCATGCTGAATGGGCCACCTCCAGAAGGTAAATACCTAGATAACAGTACCAACCGTTTCCTTGTGGAATCAGCTTTTGTATTTCTCCTTTTGCAACAGATACACATTTTTTCCTTCTCTGCTAATCTGCTATTGCACTTGCAAGAACAGAGTAAGTCAAGGCACAGTCATGTGGGAGGGAGAACTGCACTTTTGTTGCCTAAAGTACTGCATTCAAAACAGCAGTTGAGTGGCTGGCAGTAATTGTGACTAGATAGGGTTTGTAACTGTAATTGCACCTCTGGTGTGTCGGCAGTGGAGTGCCAGTGGAAAATTACAAGTGTGAGTGACATAATTCTCCACAGAGACTGGGATGTTGCCAGCCAGCTGAGCTTCTGGCCCAGCAGGGCTGTTCATGCAGTCTTCTCATGCAGGTCCCAGCAGCACCGCACCTGCTGAGAGCCAAGACCAGCTGCCTACAGGAGCAGGAGATAAAGATAAAGGTATGGATTGTTTCTTACCCTCCGGTCTTGAGACCAGTGGTTTTCACTGGGACTTGATTTCACACAGCCTGACAGCTCCCAGGGGTGGTTGAGTGCAGCTATTGTGTGCTGAAATCCATGGCACCAGATGGCCAGTGGAGCAGTGTTGGAATTTCTGCCCAAGCATTATGCAGCACTCTGTACTGTCCTGGACACATTTTTTCCTTCCTGGGAAGGTTTCAGAATTGTATCTGTGCATGCAGTATCCTTCCTTGCCTTCTGTCTCTAGGCAATGAATATGACTTTGTCTTTGTAGCTGTTGCCTCAAGACACCTTCCCAGTAGCACTGCACCTGCTCAGAGCCAAGACCAGTTGCCAACAGGAGTGGGAAATAAAGATGAAGGTATGGATTGTTTCCAGCCCTCCAGTCTTGAGATGATCTTATCTAAAGAGAGTTGATGTCATGCAGGTGTTGTGGCTCAGTAAGCATCACACTGCCACTTGCTCATTTCCCCCAGATCCCCAAGGGGAAGAGAAAAGAAAGAATAAAGGCAAAAAAACCTTGAGGGTCAAGGTGGGGGAGGGAAAAATCCCCCAAATAATAAGTGGAAGAGGAAAACCAAGCAAAAGAAGTGATACAAAGGCAGCCAGTCACCATGTTCCACACGCAGGCTGATGCCTAGCCAGTTTCCTAGCAAAAGGTAGCTCACCCTCCTAAAACTCTCTCTTCTCCCTTTTATTACTGAGCTTTATGTTATATGGTATGGGATGTTTGGTGAGTTTGGGTCCTTTGCCCACTTGTTTCCCATCTCAAGCTGTTGTGCACCCCTGATTCTATTCACTCTGGGGGCAGGTGAAAAACTGAGGCCTTGATGTATATCACTGCTTAGCAGAAGCTGGGGTGTGGGAGTGGTAACAGCATTGTTTTGGTCACAAATCTAAAACAGCATCATATGGGTTGCTGTGAAGAAAATGGCATCTTATTCTAGCCCTGTCCAGTACAGTGACATTTTGGATGTAGCAAAGTGATGCAAAGTCCACTGGAAACAAAATACAAATATTGACTTAGAAAACAGCAATTACAGTGCACAGTTCAATCACAATAATAATGAGATTTCCATTGCAGATCTGTATAATATACTCACTATCTGAATATATACTCACTGGGTGTCCCCAGTCCCTGGGGAAGTGGAAGCCAGCTCAGACCTGTTGCTGTTTTATGAATTCTTTGATTGGTTGTTCAGGTTTAACACCTCTATTTAATGCATGTGTTCACTCCCCCCATGCTGGTCTGGCTGACTCAGAGAGGAACATTCCTACCCTCAGTCAGTCTGCTCAGCTGACATTGCCATTTATGCACCCTCTGGTCCCCTTGGTGTGGAGACAAAGTCAGCTTCTTTGCAGGAACCATGGTCAGTCACACCCTGTGGTGTTCTGAGCTTCCTGACACTGCTCTTGCCCTTTCTCATTGAGACTTCTTCCAGTCTCAGGGTTTATTCTTCAGTCAGAAAGCCCTGACTTCTGTGTTGGGCTGTATGGGAGACAGTCAGATCCTCAGAGTGCTTGACTTTGCTAGGGCAGTCAAATCCTTGTTATTTCTGGGGTGAAGTACCAGATGCAGGATCTTTCTCGTAGATCAAATATGGACTGGTGTGTTCTTTGCTGTAGGTAAAAAGGACACTTCCTCTGATGAAGCTTCAAAGGACAGCAAAAAAGATAACTGTGATGAGATCTGTTTGTTCTATGTCTGGAAGTACTGCAAAAACAAGGGTAAGCTTTATGAAAAGTAATGTTGAAGAGTTATCTGCAGAGGCACTCCTGCTCAATGGCTTGGGCTAGTGATGACAATAGTGCCTCCTCAGTAGTTTCTTTTCCTTTTCTTTCCAAGTCATTAGTAAACACTGTCAGAATTACAAACATAATCAGAGAAAAGCCAAATGGTATACTTAAACCCTTTCTCCTCTGGATAATCCAGCCTATTTCAGCCCTTTCGATGGGGGCAGGCTTTGGGTACATTTCTGTGGCAAAGCCCTTTCAAGTGTGAAGTGTTACCCTTTCTGTAGCTAGAAGATCAAGTTATGAGTTGACTGTATGCTGTCATCATTGACAGCTCATAAATGTATGCCATGCTTTATTCCTGCTGTGTCTATCCTATGTACATCAGATAATAACCATATTCTCCCTCATTTACTCTTGCTTTATTTGCCACATTGGGCTAGAAAGTTGTAAGACTTTTGGTCCATACTTGGATGTAGAGTGTCAAAAGGAAACCCTTCAGGCCTTGGCAACCACCTCATGATTTCTAAGAGACTAAAGAAAAGAGACCCAGATATATCAGAGTGTTTATGTGGTGTTGTAGACTAGACTTTTGACAGCTGAGACACAAGGTTGTGTGACACATAATATGCACTTCCTGTCTGTGGCACTGCTCTCCCAGCTGCCAATGTTGTGTTTCAGCAAAGGGAAGGTTCTGATATCTTTCAAATATATTTGGCAGTGTAGATATAGATATACCTTGCTTTTCTTGGTAAGACTGCAGAAACTCACTCTCCTTCTGTTCTCAGCACTCTGCCTTCATTGTTTATACCAAAGCCCAGGAGAGAAAGCCTCAAGGTGTAAAAGATGCTGGTTCTGTTTTGGTTTTTTTCTTGTCTTGGTCTCTGTGTTAATGATTGCAGAGTTCTTGACTATGTCTAATTTTGTTACAGATAAATGCAAGTCTGTTCATTACTACTTGCCATACAAATGGGAGATATATGATGGGGTGAGCTGGCATGTCCTTTCCATGATGGAGGAGATTGAAAAGGCCTATTGTGACCCAAAGAACAGCAGGTGTAGTAATGCTGGACTCCTTGCTTGGAGCATTGTGATTGAGCCCATGTAGCAAAACTTGTGTTTTCTTCCTAAAGATGTCTGACTTCTCAGCTTCTAGTTACTGAGCCTCTCAGAAGCTGGGGGGATGTAAAAATGAGAATTTTTTCCTTTTAAAAAAAGCAAAGTAAAGAGAGATTGCATGAAAATCTCACTCCAGTTTTGTCTTCTAAAAATAACAAAACTGTATCTTGCATTTAAAACTCTGTTCAAGGTAAAAAGCCAGTGGAATACAATGTTTAAAATACTAGTATTTCAGATCACTAATCAGTTTATTTGGAGTAATGAAGTCGGGCTTTTTGACAACATTTCAGAGCTGGTCCTTCTCTATGGCTATTTCTTTCCTACTACAGCTAGCATCTGTAATAACAGTAACAGTAATCTAATATGTGCCTACAGATATTTTATGAAATGTCCTTTGTGAAAGCAGCCCATCTATTTTTTCTTCTTTTTTACTTCTATTTTAAGAGCGTGGTTTCCTTTTAGCTTCTTTCTGAAAAGTCCCACTCAAAGCCACCTGGATTCATAGGGCACCCCAAGTTTGGCTTCACAAAATGGTATTCTAGTTTTGGCCCATGCCTCTTTAGGCACCAGATGATTTTGATTTGCAATTTTCTGGAGATCACAGGCAATATTCCCAAGAGGAGGCTGCCATCAAAGTCGTCCAGCCTGGGAGTTAACGTTTCAAGCCTCTCAGGAGTAAGAGCCTAGGTGGCTCCAGTGATGAATGCAGTTTGCAGAACTCACAGCTGTGGTTGCTGTGATCGCATCCTTTGTAACCACAGAAAAAGAACAAAGGTTATAGGCTGCAGGTGTTTGCTGGCAAATTCAGTCACACACTTGGCACATTCTGCCTTTGTACTGAGAAAGACTAACCACGCTTAGTTATCACAGAAGTTCCTTTTGCCATGCTGTACTTGGAGCCTGACTTGGTAAAGCTGGCAGTGCCATGTGTGGTTGAGGTGGCATTTGGTGTCTCACAGGCCAGAGTTCACTTCTGAAGCTTGGAAATGATTTTCAGAGCTGCCATGTGCTGTGGGAAATAAATACTCTTATTTCAGATCTAAGTAAGTTTGGTCACATTATATTAAAGAAAATGGCACCAGCTTAAACTGGGGATTAGAGGATAAAATATGCCCTGCTAACTGTGATAAACCTGAATTTGTCCTTACAGCTTGCCAAGCAGGAACATTAATTTCCAGACAATGACCAGCTCTTCTTCTTTGGTTCGACGCCTCTCCACACCATCATCAGTCACAAAACCCACATTCCTTCTGACCACACAGTGGATTTGGTACTGGAAGAATAACGAAGACAAGTGGATTGAATATGGAGAGCAGGTGAGTTCACACCCTGTGCTTCGAGTCACCTCTGCAGGAATATGTGAAGTCTCTGCATCATTTCCCCTTTGCTCAGCAGGATTAATTAAGTGAATCCTTGTGCTTGAATTTTACAGCATTGGGTAAGGCAGTGAAGCTGCATCTGTTCATAGCAGACGTGATAAAATGCTGACAGGCTGGAGGGAGGAGAGCTCCCTTTTGGAGCTGTCCATGGCTCCTACAGAGATTTAACATTTTGACACTGTCCTTAAGGTACATGGGAGGAAGTTGCCTCTTGTCTAACCATTGCCCTGCTTCCTTGGACATGCAAGGGTTGCTCTGCTCTCTCAGATCAAATGCAGTCTTTTTCCATTTATGTCCAAGTCCTCTGGTGAGAAAGTAATCTATCTGAAAAATGCAGGAAAAGAACTATATATAGACTCTCCCCTTCCCCCAAGGCAGATGAGGTCACCCCATGTGGTTTACAGTATAGCAGCACAAATGGTGATCCAGGGACTTGGACAAGGACCCAGGGAATGGTGTTGGATAGAGCACAGTTTAAAAGACTCAAGAGTAACCTCAAAGAGTATTCAGCCTCAAGGAGTCACTCTGAGAGGTATCCCTGAGAGGTCCAGGAGAGATCACAGCTGTGCAGCTGCTCCTTAGCAGGGAGAGCTTGCAAGAAACTTACTCAGGCTTTCCTGTCTGTGGAATGAAGTAGTTGGCTCTTAGTTAAATCACAAGTAAAGTAAAAGGTAAGAGTGAGACTCCTTACACCTGCAACTTTTTTTTTTCCTTGGCAAATTAGTCTTGGAAGAACTACTTGCTATTCATGCATTAATCTCAGCATCAGTGTTTGTTTCCAAGCTCATATGCATCAATGCTCACCATGTCACCCTGTTCCTTTGTGGGTTTTCAGATAGCAGGTTGGAACTAGGAAAGTTCTTGGCCTTTGCTTGCTTTGGAGCCTGAACCACACTGGCTCTGGTTTGGTGAGGAGTTGAGTGTACCCATCACACCTGGTGGCAGCTCAGCCCCACACCCTCCCCTGCTGTGGGACTGGGCAGAGAGTGGGAAAACTCATGGGATGAGATAAAGACTAGAAGAGAAAGCAAAATGTGTGCCCAAGCAAGGCAAAACAAGGGATTCCTTCCCTCTCCCCTTGGACAGGCAGGTGCTCAGCCATCCCAGGACAGCCAGGCTCCATCACAGGTCACAGTTACTTGGGAAGACAAACTCCATCACTCCAAATGTCTCCCCCTTCCTCCTCCCCCCAGCTTTGTATCCTGGAATGATGCTCTATGGTCCAGGATGTCCCTGTGGTCAGTTGGGGTCAGCTGTCCTGGATGTGAATCCTCCCAGCACCTCGTGCCCCCCAGTCCCTCACAGGTGGGGTGGGAGAGGAGCAGACAAGGCCTTGGCTCTGTGCATGCCTGAACTAAATAATAACTAAAACATCCCTGTGTTATCAGCACTGTTCCAGCACAAATCCAAAACACAGCCACCACCAGCTACTGGGAAGAAATTTAACTCTACCCCAGCCAGAACCAGCACAGCTTGTTACAGGAATGTAAATGGAATGTATGTGTGTCCATCATTACTAATTATGTATTTGTGTTTATGTTACAAACAGTCAGTACTGAGCTCCAGGCCACCACAGTTCTGGGTAGATTCCTCGTCATCCTGCCCTTGGCCTCTTCTTTCCCTCTACCCCAGCTAGTTATCCAGGGTTTAGTCCTGACTGTGATATTTCTCATTCTCTTTCTTTTTTTCTCTTCTCCCCACAAAGGAAGAAGAGAGCAGCACGACCTCACCGTCTTCTGCTATTATTGAGAATTTGTATCAAGCAGATCCATGTGCTGTTGTACCTTTCCAGGCTGGCCAATATCAATATGAACTCAATTTTAAAGGTAGTCATTTTAAAGGGTCTCACCTACAACTATGCAGTGCTTTATAGAGTCTTGCAAAGTCTCCCAGCTTTTAGAAGCTACGAATTCCTTGCCTGACACCCAGTTTCACTTACTGGAAGTGAGGTAGTGATGGCCCAGAGGAAATTTCTTACAAAAGTAACCTTCCCCCCTTATTCCTTGATACTCTCCAGATTGACATCTGACCAAAAATATAAACGTTCATAGTCTTCACATGAAGTCATAGTAAACCTTAAGTAAAGTCAGTTAACACTGTGGATGGTGAAAAATACAAGTTAGGCATCTTTGTGCTGCTGTAACAATGTGTAAAGTGGCTTGAGGGAACAGGTGAGATAGACACAGGTTCAATCAGAGTTACAGGAAGCTTATACAGCCTTTGTGCAACTATTCCTCAGCAGGCAGAATTGACAGTGAATATGCAGTTTTCATTAAAGAATGATTGATGATAAGATGACCCCCATCTGGTAGACTTATTAATGACTTTTTTTTCCTGCTCTTTTTTCTCCTCAAGAAATGATTCAGACAAATACTACTTTTAAAACTCGAAGACAGGTCTGCAGGCGACCAAAATTTGTGTCTTCTGAAGATGTGCAGAAGATAAAGACAGGGTAAGTGCTCTTTAGGTTGTTTTCTCATATTGTAGAAGTAATTATAAGGCAGAATGGCTCCCAGTGCCAGTAGTAGTTGTACAAAGAGCACAGGTGGTGCTGGAGAAAGCCTGTCCATGGGACTGAGCAGCAGAAGCTCACAAACTGCAGTCTTGGTGCACCACAAGTGCAGGAGGCCTGTGATGGTTGAGTGGCAGCATGCAGAGCCCAGCTTGCAGACTAAGGCTCTTCCCCAGTTTCTTTGTGGTTTATTTTGTTAATTTTTAAATACAGGAATTGGCCAAAGGAGATGAGGAGATGCTCCAAATCTGAATTACTAATGCTTCATTTTATGTCTGTTTGCAAACAGCCAGAGGGATTCTTCTATTCAGAAGATCTGTCCTAGCCACTGGGATGCATCTGCACTGCCTAACTTGGGATACAAGGTATCTTTTTTTCCCCTCACTTCTTGTAATTCTCATGGAAAGGCACAGTTCAGAGCTTAACTGAATCAACTGTAACTGCATAGGTGCTAAAAAGGGACAGGAGTCATTTCTTGGATGGGTGTGCTAAAGATCTAGGTGTTCTCCCAAGGGCTCACGAAACAGGTGCCAAATTGTCTTGAACTTCAGCTGCATTTTAGGCATTTATCTACATACCAAAAACTCACCAAACCAAAACCTCAGAACTCCTAACAACCCTAAACCCAAAACTCACCAAACTCGAGGCAGGAAGAGTAAGTCTGGATTGGAGATTGAGGAAAGGAAATCTCTATATCCTCCAGTACTGTCACATACATCACAGTTCTGAGCACAGACCTTTGCCTCGTGAAATGGCAGGAATAAAGATCTGCAACCATAAAATTAAAAAAAAATATTGCAGTGATCTCTTCCACAAAACAAACCTGGCCCCTGTCAGCCCAAAGTCTATGTTCTTATTTAATCTACCAAGACCAAAATGTGTGGGTTTTTTTAGATTACTAGGTCCTGCAGTCCTTCTGGAAGAGCAGCACAGTTTGTGGAAGTACTATGGGACCCTAGAAAAAAAAGGCTTTTTCATGTCACACTTGCCCTTTGTGTAGTGGCTTTGACCCTGCTTGAGGAGCAGAAGTGTAAGAGGTTTTCCTTGTTGACTGTGCCACAGAATCTATGCTGACCAGGTTGTGCTGGCACTGCTGCCCTGGGGGCTGAGGAGCACCAGTGTGTGGCTGTGTGTCAGTGTCGTGGGTGGAGTAAAGCACTTCACTTACAAGAGAGAAGGAGCACTGTGTTGATGCAAAATCACCATTTAACAAAATTTGATAGTGAAGGCGACAGTGGTTTAACAAGATTTGATGGCAAAGTGCACTTGATTATTTACTGCACAGAGGACAGGGTCAGACAGAACTGTTAAAGAGACCTTCCTGTTGAGTCATGACTTTCATAAGAAAAGATGAAATAGTAATGAGGGTGTGTGGGAATGTGGCAGGCAGCCCATTTGAAGATTTTCCTGTGATATGTAGAGCTCAGTGGAAGTAAGAAAGGAATATGCTCTTCCCCTGGCTTATCAGCATCTTAACTAACAAGTGTAAATTTTTCCAGAGGATGCCAGAGAGACAGGCAGCTCTGTTCTTTTCAGGTCTCTTGAGCTGTATGTACTTCATTGGTTCCCATACTTGCTCTGAAAACTTGTCTGGATTTTAGTTGAGTACTTTTGTTGGGGTGTTTCTGGAGTCACTGGGGTGAATGTGGGAGGCTTTGGAATGCACTGCACAGATCCATGGTGTCTTTTGGTTGTACATGTGGGGATGTGTGAGCAGAAGGATTGCCTTGTTCCCCAGAGCTCAGTTTGCTTGCTGAGTTGGCAGCTAAGAAAACATCTCTTAACTTGTGAGTGCCTTTCACAGGAAAGGAATGATGGGCAGGCAATGCCCATGATACCTGTTGGCACCAAAAGTGAAAGCCTGGGCTAGATTAAATCTTTTTGTGGGACCTTAAACTTGTTTTTTTGCAGTAGGTAATATTGGGAGTGGCTGGGATTCTGCAGCTTGTGGTGACCATTGTAAGAGCTGACAGCTACAACTCGATGAACTGCCTTCTCTTCAGACATTGACAAATAATCCTGGCAAAATCTGCTGCGCTGGAAGTGATCTATTTTAAAAAGGAACTTGTGAGATAGGCAGAAAGTCATCTTGGCTTAAAATGAGAAGCTGTGTTTTGGTAACATCGTTTATTTTTCGAGTATTGCTGTGTCTTAATCTGTAAGTCTTTGAGAACAGTTCTGTAGAAAGAAGTGTATAAAAGGCACCATGGAAATTGGTAACACTGATTGGAAAGCTGATGTGAATTTCTCCTCTCTTTGTTTTAACAAAGTGGAATTAGTAGTTGTTAAATGTTTTAAAGGGGGAAAAAAATTGATGATATCCTGAAACTTCATGCTGGGTTTAAAATTGTCTCTTTAACGTACAGCTGAGGAAAGTGTGCAGTGGTGTGTGGTGTCCTGTCAGTCTTTGTGTGGCTGATGTGCTGCTGACTCCTGGCCACATGCAGGCCAAGGAGTGCTGCACTGTCCCAGGCACAGGATGCAATGTGAAGAGTCTGTGCATTTTACAGGTGTCAGTTCTGGTGGGCTCACTGCCACCAGTGCCAAGCCTGCTCCTTCCAGCACCCGAGTGAAGCAGAGCTCAGGGTGTGACTCAGAGTACTGCTCTTGTGCAGTCATACACTGGTGGGAATGGCTGCCAGAGCAGGGATTCCTTCCCTGCCTCAGGAACTCTGCTCCTTGATAGCAGGGTAGCAAATGCTCACACTCAGTGGGATTTCCCTTTTCAGGCCTGAAGGTGAAAAATGCTGAAGAGGTTCTGTAGTTATGCTGTATCAGCCTTCAGCAATGTGGTGCTGTGACCTTTTATTAGCACTAAAAGCATCCTTGGGGAAATAAGGACAAACCCACAAAGTTTTCATGGAAAGGAGAACAGCTTTGTTGTCTGGAGGCTGTCATATGATAAAATAATGGAAGTACCTTTCTTACAGGATTAGGCTTTGTGTAACATGGCTGACCCCCTGTTTTACCTAGAAAGGTTACAGTTCCTCAGGAAGAGATCATAGAATCATAGAATTTGCTGAGTTGGAAGGGACCCGTTGGGATCATCGAGTCCAACACCTGGCCCTGCACAGGACAGCCCAAAAATCACACCATGAGCCTAAAAGATGCAGCAGAGCAAAACCACATTTGTAGTTTAAGCGGGAATTGTTCATGTATAAGTAAATTTGCAGATGACACCAAGCTGAACACTGCAGGTGACACACATGAAGGACAGGGCCATCCAAAGGGATGTGGACAAACTCAAGAAGTGGTCCATGGGAATCCCATGAGGTTCAACAAGCACTGGTGCTACACCTGGGCCAGGACAACCCCTGGGGTCAATCCAGGCTGGGATGAGCAGATGGAGCAGCCCTGGGAGGACTTGGGGGTGCTGGTGGTGAGAGCTGGATGTGCCCTGGGACCTGAACCCCCCTGTGCTGGGCTGAGCCCCNTTAAGGTCCCTTCCAACCCAAACCATTCTGTGATCCTAAGTAAAAGGTACAGTACTGAAATACAGAGACATGATTTACATCCTGTAGGTGATAGTGAGCAGCTTGGGCTATGGTGGCACAGACTGTGCAGACAATCAGTATTTGCACACCTTGATTGTTTTATGTGTTGTGCTGTAAAGCTTTGGAAAATGCTCCTGTATTGAGACATGGGAAATTTCACTCAACTTTTTAAAAGCTTTTGAATAAATTCAAAGAAATAGTTCTTTCTTGTGCAGCTGACTTAATCTTATCTTTAGAATACTTCCCTGTGAGTGATCTCCTCATTAGTAAATACTTAAATGTAGCTGTGAAACACTAGTTTTATCCTACTTAACTTTCTCTCTAAGCTCAATCTTCTAAAATGAGGAGGTTTTGCCTAGTAGGGTAAGATGTTAGTTTCTTTATTACCTTTTAGGATGGCCACAGCTTTCCTGCTTAAAATACTTTGGAATATGGGCTGTTGGGATCTCACTCTGTCATCTTGAGTCCCCACTTGGTTTAAGTTTTGGTAAAGTGGAAAGTCTTACCAGGTGACATCAGCCTGCCAGCATCACACTTCTGCAGTTTATGGAGATACCTGTTGATTCTAGAAGACAAAAGACACGAATCACTTTGGAGAAAAAAAACGGAAAAGTTATGCATGACATAAGCAAGCAGAAGAGCTCAAGAAATGTTTTAATTATGTTTTGCATTAAATTCTCTTTGGGAAAAATGAGCATTTCTTAATGAATGTTTAAACACAAAATGTATGGATAAATAAATAAAAGGATACATAGACTTTGTTTCCTTTAGGAAAGGAGATGTATTTGTTGTATTTGTAAAGCAGATATTTGGTGTGACATTTGTTTAGAAATGTAGAGGTTTTTTTCTGAAGTCCATATTTAAGTGAAGCTTTCTAAGTTCTAACTTTGAAAAGGTAAGGCACTACAATGCCAGGAGGATGTTTGTGTTTTGTTTGTTTCATCTTCAACAGCTGAAGCTCCCATAAATGTCTAGTTACAAATGATGCTGTTATCTAATGTCTTTTGTTCTTAATCAGCTTTAGATGTAAAACTGACACTATCTGGAATAATGTGTCACATTTTCTTTTTACAATTTCTATTCCATTGAGATTTAAAGTTGTAAATATAAACTCTTGGAGATGATAAACCTTTCAGCATCCTTCCTGAAGGGAAGTGAGGTGTCCTTGCAAAGCAGGAGTGACATACTGATTTACTTGGTGTTTGGTTATTCACATAGTCATGATCTAAAGCATTTCATTACCCTTCATAAGCATAGTTTGGAGACCCTTCTGAAAGTGGATTTGCTGGAATTAGGCATCTGCCTCTTTGGAGCTCACTGCAGCCTCATGCCTTCTTTTGCTTTGGTTTGTATTTTGTAGGCAGTGGTGATCAGCAGTGCGACCTCTGAATACAATGGAATAAAGCAGATGTTTCATCAGACTATGAAAAATTACAGCATCCTTAAAATACAGAGGATTCAGAATCCATCCCTCTGGAAGGTCTTTCAGTGGTTAGTACTTGTTTCCCTATCCTTATGAGGAGGCAGTCTCCAAGAGCAGATTGTCCTGTATTTCCTTCCTAGGAAAGACAGGAGGTTGCCCCTGTGCCTTAACATGGCTGGTGTTTCGTTATTAGCAGTTTCAGGAGTGAGATTGGTGTCTGAGGCCTTCCACAGAATGCCACGCTCTTTGAGGAGGCTCCCTTTGCATGGCTCCTTGGAAGAGGGGGAGAAGAGCGTGGAGAGGAAGATATGCATGATGCAAAACGGGGACAAGGATACCCACAGGGATGTGGAACAGTGATTGTCTCAGGGATGGAGCAATAACTGCCTGCTGCACATGTGCTTGTGCTCTGTCTGTTACAAATCTTTATCCATTAGAGTGTATGAAATGCTAAAAAGAGTAAAGGCTGCTTGGGCCTTTTTGTTCCAGGCAGATTTGTTTAAGGTGCTTTTGCTGAATGAAGTCAGTATTCACTGAGAAAGAATCCTTGTGTTTTAACTTGATGATCTCTGAGTTCCAGAGCTCCTTTCTGATTTTCAGCATCTGCATCAATGACAGTAAAATCCAGGTACTTAGGCTAAGCTGGATACCAGCAGATTAGAGCTGGGGCTTAAGCATGTTCAAGGTAGTTTGATGGAAGATTAAGCTGTTGCTTAGAACAGTTCTCTAGTTTAAAACAAGAGTAAGTATTCAAGGACTCTATGGAATGGGAATGGAGTAGAAAAATACTGCACAAACGAATGCTTTCACCTGCAAAATGATGGAACCCAGAAAGTTATCAGCTACTGATTTCATAAAACCTTTTCATCTTGCAAAACATGAGAGACTTCAAAACATGTAATAGTGCATACTTCTTTTCATCCTCCTCCAATGAGGTAATTAAACTAAGCAGGCAGAGTTTAACATTGCCAAGTTCAGAGGATGATGGAGTAATTTGGGTTAAGGACCTTAAAGCTCATCCAATCTGCCATGGACAGGGACACCTTCCACTATCTCAGGTTGCTCCAAGCCCTGTCCAACCTGGCCTGGAACACTTTCAGGGGTGGGGCAGCCTCAGCTTCTCTGGGCACCCTGTGCCAGGGCCTCACAAGCCCCACAATAAGTTCTCAATGAACAGGTTTCAGTCCGTTGCTCTTAACTTTCCACTTACTAATTCACAAGTTGGAAGGATTCTCACCTCCCCCTGGCTCTGCTTAATTTGTAGCTGATGATTTTCTGAAGAATATTACTGTCTTGCCCACTTCAGCAGCTTCTGAAAACCTGAGAGGTGTCTGGATGCTGTGGAATAATGATGGGAAATATGAGTTGAGCCTTTTGTTGTGATTTCTCTTTTGACCCTGTTCACATCTCAGTCTGACTCTGGCCTCAGCCAGCGAGGTGAGCAGTGGGCAAAGCAGGCTGGGTTTGTGTCCTCAGCAGCACTGACTTCGCCCAGGGGCAGGAGCTGGGGCTGTGGCACAGAGCACGAGCTGATTCCAGCTTTGAGCCACTGTGGAAGCAGAGCCACTGTGGTTAAAGCTGCCACCACTCCATTAGAGACTGGGTGGGAAGGGACCTTAAAGCACAACCAGTGCGGCCCTACAGAGGAGCAAAAGGTTGGCACAGTGGCAACTGGAATAGTGTCAAGTGAGTCCCTGAGTAAAGCCAGAATTACCTAGAATTGCTGAGCAGTGGTGTCAGTACAGTGCTCATCTCATACTTGTTCATCATGCTGCTAGTGTGTCTCATCTTCTGAGAGGAGAGAGCAGGCTGGAAACCTCATCCTGCTGACATGTACATGGATGTTACATAGCTGCTTGAATTGTTTAAAAAACCCTCTTTTTTCCTTTTCTTCTATGGCTCACAGTCTCCTCCCCTTCATTTTTGTCAGGCAAAAAGAGAAGATGAAGAGGGAGAATGGAGGAAAGGAAGTCCAGGAAAAACAACTGTTCCATGGAACCGACGTCACCTCCATGGAAACTATCTGCACTCAGAATTTTGACTGGAGAATTTGTGGAAGCAATGGAAATAACTATGGGAAGGGTATGTAGAAAGTGAGATGTCTGCTGAGACTTCCCTGATAGTGGAGCAATCAAAGTTCTGAACTCTTTAACTATAGTAGGTGGGAAAAAAAAATATAAGAATTGGTATTATGATGCTTTTGAAGAGGGTCAGGATTTGCTTTGGGTTGGGGGTAGTCTTCTCACAAGGTGTCAAGAGCATTAGTGCAGGGGTTTGCTGTAGGTGGCATTTTCTGATGTCTGAGGTCATAATTTGAAATTACAAGAGAAATTAGTTTGTATGGCAGGGAGCATAGGGGTGTGCGTGCCCTCAGTGCGGTCGTGGATGGTCCTCATGTTTTCTTGTCTGTCCCTCTCATCAGAACACACAGACTTGTAGTGCTCATTGGTGTAACTTTTTAAAAATTGCTCCTGAAGTAGCAAATACCGAATGGAAATTACAAAGAGAGTTATTAAAGGGAGTGCACTCCCCCCTCTTGCAAAAATTTCAGTGGTATTCTGTAAACTGAGTGAGGGAAGTCCTGAAGGTCGAGTCCGATACCCCCTGAAAACCCAGGGGATGCTCAGATTTTGCTGCCACTGTATGGATTCTCCTCACAAGCACGTTCTGATCTCGTTTTGTAGGAAGTTACTTCGCTAGAGATGCTGTCTATTCCCACACCTACTGCCCGGCCACGCCGCAGGGACACTCGATGTTCGTGGCTCGTGTTCTGGTCGGAGACTACGTTCAAGGCAACGCCGCCTACGTCCGTCCCCCCCAGAAGTGTGCTGACAAGCTGTGGTTTTATGACAGCTGTGTGGATAATGAGTCAAATCCTTCTGTTTTTGTTGTCTTTGAAAAATACCAGATTTACCCAGAGTACATAATAGAGTATAAAAAGAAGAGAATAAGAGAGCAGAAAGAGGCAGAAATAGAAGTGTGTACAGAGGAGGAAATCAAAGAGCTGAAAGAGGCAGAAATAATAGTGTGTAGAAAGGAGGGAATAATAATAGATCAGAAAGATGCAGGAACAAGAGTGTACAGAGGGGAGAGAATAAGAGAGCAGAAAGAGGAGAAAAGAAAATGTGTTATATCTTAGAGGAACGTGGCAGTTTGTGTCCCTCGTGTTATTTTTCGTATTGCAGGTGTTCTCCTGCTTGGTGACTTCTTTCTTTTTAATACACTTCTTTGGAACGTTAATCCAAACAATTTTTGCAATGAAGAGGGCTTACAAAGCAGATGTTACATTTGTTCTGACTGCCTTATCTTCTTCTCTTCCTCTTTTAAATGAAGCATAGACGTTTTGATAACCACAGCTGGAAAATGAGAATTGTGGGATGGGAAATTGAATCTTATTTGCTGTGGGCAAATAATTGTAAATGCATCGTCTAAAAAAAATAGAAAGGATTTTTCTTTGCAAACAGTTAAAAGAAAAATGAACAGTACAGTAGATTTTAAGGAAGTTTTCAGGTTTTTAGTAGCCAGCGATTCTTTTCAGTGCAGAATTCGTCTGTTCTTGATCCTCTCATCTATCATTATTATAAACAATTCAGTGTAGGTAATAATGACTTGAGTTTGTTTTCAAAGTACTGCTTGTTAATGTTGGTACATGTTTTGAGTTAAAATGGTAAACAAAAAAAGCGTATTTTAAATCCACGTTAGTTCTCGAGAATTTTCATCTGTACAATGGCAGATGGATCAGAAAGCTGTTGGATCAGATTCTTCGTGGAAATTTGCAGTCACTTGCTGTAACCTATACAAAAGCAGAGCTCAACTGACACTGTGAAAGCCACCACACGTGAGTAAGCAGATACCAGAGTCTGGTGTTTTGGCTGCCTAATGGCCGTAAGGACACAAAGGCTGTGTCCCAAAGAGCCAGGCTTTCCAGTGGATGTGGCCACGTAGTGCAACAGGACAGGAGAAACTTCTTAAGGAACATAGAGACGTTCTGTCCTGTTTGTGCATTAATTTTCGTTTTTCCAGAGGTAGAACGGGACCAAAAGAGACCAGTGAGGTTCTCTGCAGGCCGGCGGTGGAACTGCTGTCCTGAGGCACCGCCCTCATCTTCTGCTGCCCTCTTGTGTGGGGCAGGGTGCTGGCAAGTGAGCTTCCTCTCTGTGTTTGGGGGCTGATCCTGGGTCAGAAACCTGTGCAGTTTCTGCTGGATCTTAGCAGGGAGTCTGTAAGTGGATCAAACTGAAGGCCCTCTGTATAAAATGCCATATTCAGACAGTTTAGCTGTTCAAAGGGAAACTGGGAGTGAGGACAGAGGAGCAGTAATTTTTACCTTCAGATAAGCTTTACAGAAACACCAATAGCATCTAAGGTTTTTGCATCTGTCAACCACTCAGAGACAGCAAGTTTGTCCCAAGAGGAACAGAAAAGATAAATCCAGAAAATCTTATTAAAATGACTTAGAACTAAATGAAAGCGTGCGGAGGAGATTTTAACACTTTTTAAGATGTTTCTTTCTCTTGTTTGCCTGTAGTATTCCTGTATTACTGAGCTTGCTGTATTTGCAAATAAAACCAGTTTTCAAGCACTTTCAGTGTGCACTTTGTCTTTATATAAAAATGGCAAGACTAAATGTGCTGAACCAGCCCCTACCTGCATTCCCTGTCTTCCTTCAGTGTTTCTAAACCAGGAACTGCACACGTGGACTGCCACTGTAGGGTAGGTGCTTAGCTAATTACTGAGGAGAGTACAGCGTGATTCAGGGAGAATATTTCTGTAAATTAACTTCCTAACTAGGAGATGTTTAATAGTAAAGTGGTAGTGATAGGGTTAAAATGTTTCCAAAATCATCAGATATTGAGGGGAGAAAATTTGGCCTGGCAGGCCCTGGGAAATGTTAGGCTTGTTAGGTTAGGTGAAACTGCACCTGTATAATCACATGATTGTTAACTGCACCTGTGTAAGCAGTTGGTGACTATGATATATGATGTGATTGTTACATGATTAAAACCCATAACAAGAATCATGAGAAGTGATGTTTGGGGGGGTTAGATGAAAATCAGGGGAATCCATGGTCGAGTGAAATGAATAGTTACAACAGAACCACGTAAGCTTAATAATTAACATATAGTTAGGTAACAGTGAGGGATAAGAGCATGTTCTTTTCCAATTCCTATCAGAGTCAGAGTTGGGCAGCTGTGCCCCTGACACCCAGAGCTCTCCATAAAAGCATCTGCATAATCATTCTGTGATTATGTTTCGTTCCTGAACACTAACAGTAGGATAGGTTGGTTAGATTTCATGTAATTAAACAGCTGCTCTGAGCAGTTAATGAAGTCCTAAGAAAAGAGGAAAGAATTAAGTGAGGTAGTGGCAGAACTGCTGATTTTAAGTCTCAAAGCAGTGAGATACTGAGATGTTCTAAGGATGTACTTCTTTAATATGCAATGAGGAGCTTGTAAAGAATCTGAATCAGGCACCTGTAGAAACCCCCCCGCCTGCGAGGCACAAGGCAGCCTGTATGGGGAGGTGCCAGCGAGATGCTGACAGCTTAGGATCAGTCCAGATCACCCAGAGAGTAAGGACAGCAGCACAGGAACTGCAGAGCTGTTCCATGGTCCAACCCACCCTGGGGCGGGGATGCAGCTCTCTGGTGCACGAGGCTTTGGCTTTTCCATCAGAGGGAGAGACTGAGGCTGAGAGCTGCAGTCTGGATAACTGAGCTGAAGGGGGAGGAAAGCTGGCACGTGAATACTCTGAATGCAGGAGGATTGAAAAGAAACAACTGTTCTCCCACCTCGTGGCACGTCAGCCTCTTCCTAACTGGCACCAAGGAAAACCCCTGGGAGGCTGTGCCACGCTTGGGCTGTGACCCTGTGGCCCTGCTGCTCTCCACTGCTGGATGCTTCTGGCCACTGTGATGGAAACAAAGTGGGTGCACACTGTGACATGTCTATGAAATTAGGCTGAATAACACATTTAAAAGAAGCAAAGAATGACTTTACATGAACATGCAAAGAAGTAATGTACTTGCTCAACAAAGATCATCTTTGAATTTATTAAGGCAAAGCAGAGAAAACTCTCAGTCATGTTCTATCAAAAGTAGAGCTATCATTGATTACATAGCCAGCTACAGCTTTCTCAGGCTTTTGTTCCCTTATACAATTTGTTACATTCCTCAAGTAAAAAGTTACCTGTCTAAAGTCATTGCTTGATGTGCACTTAGTAAAAATAGTAGTAAAAATCCAGTGTAATTTGTCCCAAGTGAGTCACCCCCCACCATGGCTGAACAGAGAAGCAGTGATGAAGCTGAAGAACAGCACACTCATAAATCAGAAGACCTGAAGGCAAGGAATGCAATCCCTTACATGGTTTCATTATTATTGCTTTAAAAATAAGCTATTTCTGCCTTCAGGGAGGACTGGGCAAAGCAAAATGTCAGCAAAGCACTTCCACCTCTTGTTCCATGATGCAGGAACTCCAGGGGCAGTGCAGGGCCAGCCATGGAAGTGCAAAAGGAAACTAGGACAAGGCTCTTGTGGGACATGGGGAAGAGCCTGAGCTGCACAGGAAGGAGGGGCAGGCCTGTGAGGCCAGGAGAGCTTGCAGATGTGGAAGCAAAGCCAGAGCTTGGGCAGTTGCAGAGTGTGAGATTTCTGTTCCAGAAGAGGAGGCTTGAGTTCAGTTTGGTCTGAAATATGATCTTCCCCGTCATTAGGGATTTCTGGGATACTGCTGCAAGACAATGTGTTAGCTCTGGGATGCTGCAGGAGTCCAGAGGCACCAGAGCTCCCTCGAGGCCCGTGGCTCACATCATGCCTGACTTGCAGCACTGAAGGTGATCCCATCATGTGTGCTGGGACAGAGCTGTGCCCATCCCCCAAGCCCTCTTTCCATGGCAGAAGCTCCCTCCTGGTCTTCACCTCTCTGAAATGCCTGCTTTAACCCTGGTTTAAACCCACTTTGCCAACATGCAGGGGCTCTCTGGAGTGAGATGGTAGTGAGGCCTGACTATGCAAAAGCTCAGGGAAGCTGAGCCCAGTCCAACAAACACCCAGTCCAACATACCCTTCAGAGATGGTACTGGTTCAGCTGAAATCCAGGCTTTTCCCATTTTTCTGAAAGATTTAAAAATACTAGGGAACACCCATGTCAGAATAGTCATTATTCTTGTCTGGTTTCATTCACCCAGTAATGCCAGAAAGCTCTGCTGTGCTATAGTGAAAGGAAAAATTTAACATTTTATGAGAGGGAGTTTAAAAATGTATACCTGGAAGGAGTTCCTGAATGCAGAGAGATCTGTGACTCCTGCCTGGATGGGCTAGAAGCTCAATGTGGAATTCAGTTCATGCCTGTGTTGGCTCTAGCCCCACACCTTCCTCTTAGCCATATTTAAAAGCTCCCTTTGAATTACCTGAGTAGTTTGCTTCACATGTAGACCAAGTAACAAACTGGGCCAAAGAAGGACTGAAATCCAGGCACTGTTACTGCACTGTGTCCAGTCAGGGTCAGAGGGAATGTTCAGGAAAACACGCCAGAGCAGCAGTGCCTTTGGGATCCTCCAAAAAGCTGTGCATTATCAGCAAGTTTTCTTCTTTCCTTGTGAAATCACTTAAGACACAACCACCAGAAATGCAACAGCTCTGTCTTAAGGAAATTATTCTCAGATCTTTTAACTCCAAGTACCTCCCTGAATTCCTTCACAGCACCCCTGCACTCCCTGCACCCAGACTTTGTGGAAAGCCCCTGGCTCTTCCAGCTGAAGCTGAAGCATTCCCTATGCCATGGAATGCACGGCTGCTGCCCTCCTGATCAGTCGCTGGGTCATGGGTGACTTTGGTCTCATCTCATCACGTTCATGCAGGAGACACCTGAGAAAGGAGAAGGAGGAGGGTGAGGAGGGGGTGATAAACGTGGACTGTTCTGCCAAACAGGCTGCGCTGAGGCAAGCCCACGTGGCAGAGCACACCTCTGACTTGCCAGCAAAGCAGATGTCAGCAGTGGCCCTGACTGGAGTTGCAGCAGTTCACAGCAGCTTAGCAGTCCATAACACACATGCTCAACAGCCCATATCTGAAGACAGAACCATTTGAAAATCAGCTACCCTTGAATATACACAGATCATCCATCCAGGCTGCAAAAGTGGACTTTTGGAATTGGAAGCTATTGTACTTTTTATCCTGGTTAAATGTTGCTACATTTAACACAAATGCTTGCATATAATTTTAGCTGTAAATTCATTGGTTTGAATACATTCATTACTTCTTACTTTTTGAATATATTCATTACTTCTTACTTTTAGCAACAGTGCTACTTTCACAAATATTTATCAGGGAAAATACTCACTTAGCAAGGTTTCGTTTGGACTTTGATTTAGAATTTAAAGCAGCATGAATCAGTAACAGGCTGAAAACATCTCTCTGAAAAAAAAAGTCAGCAAAATACAAACTAGTAAGTAATTTATAATGTATTGCTGGTTACAATGTCCTGGTTACCAAACTGTTAAATTCACAGGATGGAAATATATCAACATTCAAAATAAATAGCTAACCCTGCTAGTACGGGTTTGCAAACAGGATTCAGTCACAAGCACAGTTCAGCTTTTCACTGACTATTACTGGAGTGTTGATGAGGTAAGAGCTTAATGGCAGCTACTGAAAGGGGATTAAGTCCCATCAAAAAGTCTTTTCTGGATCTCCTTTACCTGAGCATCACTGCCTCCCACTCGGACTAGTTCATAACGGATTGGGTACAGCAGGTCTACAGCTTTGTCACAATCCCCGTTTTCAAACTCTACAAAAGCCTGGCACAGTGGCAGCCCCAAACGAGGAGCCAGGGAAAGCTGGTGGTCTTCATGAGGTGCTCTGCAGAATGAAAAAGTGGTTAAGTTCCATAAGCCAAAGCATAAATAGCCATATTTCAATGCCAGTCTGCCACTCTCTGCAGACAGGTTTTGGGTTTTTTTTGAACTGTACAAAGCCTGATGTTTCAGGTACTTGACTTAGGTCATATCTTTTGGTGTGGTTATGCTACTTTCACCTTTTTGTTACTCATCCAGCAATCAGTTTTTATTCTCCTGAACATAGCCACAAAAGGCACAAGCCTAACCACTCCTACCTCTGCAATGAACAGTTTGGGCTAGGTCAGTAAGAAAACTGCAGTTTCTGTTCTGCTGACCCCACCAGAACATCCTACTGCTAGTCCTTTGTCTGGCCACACGTGGCCACCAGTCCTGGCACACAGCTCCCAGTCACAACCTTGCAAGCCAGCTCCTTCTCAAGTCAGCATTACAAAACTTGCTGTTCCTTTCAGTGGGCCAGCCTTCATGTCCCAGCAGGCAGCACTGCCCTGTGTGTTTACCATTCCTTAAACAATCTGTGGCATCCTAGAAAGATAAAAGTGCACAACAGATGTTGATTGGAAGCGGCTTGAGACAGCCAGTGGTGAAAATGATGGAACAATTCCTCATTTCCACATTTTGTCCAGCATTTCCATGGAAAGGAGCCTGTGACAGCAGCCACCAGAGAGCGCCATGGGACACCCGACAAATTCCCAGCAACTTCCCGTGGCTACGGCCCGGGAAAATACCGGTGCAACGCCAGATGGGGATGATGTTTGTGCCCAGGTTGTATCACTGCTTTCTTAACAAACACAAAACGCCTCTAGGGTATCATTTAGATATCACATACTTGTGACAGACGTAAATTAATCCCAGCATTAACACAGCCCCTTCAGCTCACAGCCTGTTTTCTCAAATAATGAAATTAAGCTTTGTAATATTTCAAATTACAGCTAAAAATGTACACATGTATTGTTAAGGCTGAAAGGAGGTGAAAGGAAGCACTGGGTGAAAGAATAAGTAGTATGTATGAACACATGTTCATTAAAACCTCTGTGGTGGGCAGTTTTCTATACTTCATATATGCTGACATACTTATATAAATAATAGAATAAATAACAAAAGAGATTTGCTGTTTTCTACTTTAGTTAAATGAGACATACTTAGGCTTGCTTTGAAAGTTATTTGTTTTGATAAGTAGTCTTAAAAATTACAGTATTCCTCGAAACTACATGAAGTCGGGAACAAATAGTGACAATTTCAGGTTCTCCTTCCTTTTTAAAGGCAAAGGAAGCAACAGATGCTTAAACAGAGGAAAAAAAGAGTGTAGTGGAGGGAAAAAATTTAATTTAAAGCATCTATTTATCAACCCTTTAAAAAAAACTCAAGGCAATTAACAGTCATTTAATAGCTAAGGGAACCCAAAACTCTCATTGTTTGGATGCTGTACTTAAATATTCAACTTTTTCAAATAACTTAATGTGAAAGCAAAATATTCTAGATTATTACTTTAGTAGTACTTGAAACCTAATTTCCTGCAGATGGACTTAACAACACATCAAAGAGAAGCCATCAGAATTATATCTACCAACTAATGTTCTGTTATTAACCTTTTAAACCAGAGCAGAAAAGATCCACCACAGACAGCTGACATATCTTCTAGAATGTTCTTATTAATATACTTTACTCCTTGTCTGTAACACAGCTTAGTGTGACCCCACTAAAATGAAACAGACAGCAACTGCTCAGGTGGTGTTTATGACCTCAAACACAAAAGATTTCTGCTCAACAAGACGAGAAACCCCTCTAGACATTAACTCAAAAAATAAACAATGATATGGATCCCCTAACTGGACATTGCCCTGCTTAGACCAGACGTGTCCCAGACATGCTAAGGCAGGGAGGGGCGTGCTGGAGCTTCAGCAAGCCAGAGGCATCATCCCCCTGGAGTTCAGAGGGCTATTCACTGAACCCAGTGCAGGAATTCCTTTGCTTACCTGGCAAGCTCCTGCAGAGTTGTTAAAAGCTCTTCAGTAGTTTTGTGGTCTTTGGCTCCAAGGAAAGACATCAAGAAGTGCACATCATTGAACAGAAGAATGTGATCCTTGCTGTGCTTCTTTGTAACCCCAAGCAGATCATTCCACCTGTCCCCAAGCTTCACACCTAAGAGTAAAAAATACTTCTCTCAATAACATTGCCACATGCAAAATTAAGACTTTGTAATGTACTTTCAGTCACTCAGCATAAAAAGCATTCCTACTGAACTCAAGAGAACACTTCCTGATGTAGCAAAATTTATGCAGCAATAATGCTCAGCTGCAGCCTGCCCTACCTGGGCCAAGAGTTTCTTGACTGTCAGGAGTTTGAATGCATTATTTTAGTCTGCACTGTGTGAGCTTCTGGCTTTATTATGAGATTGCTCATAATGTCTTGGAGGTGCTGCTCACCACGAGCCATCTGCAGGAATCACAAGACAAGACTGAGAAGATGTATTTAATAAAAACCCTAAAAACCATTAGTGTTTTAGCAGAACAGTGTGAAATACTGTGTGAAATGTGTCTGTCCATCATGTCCCCTGCCATGAACCCCAGTGTATAAACACTGACTTAAAAAGGGGAAACTGAGTTGGGACAGTACAAAAAGCCAGAAGCTGATATGCCCATACTAACTATTTCAATCAGGAGCACAACAGAAAAAAAAGGACCTAACTTTTTTTTTTTTTTTTTTAACTTTTTCAGGAAATTTATGTCCAGAAAGTGCTATGGGTTTTTAGAGGCTTATGCACTTGATTGCTCAGCCTCAGACCTCCAGGGACAATTTGTCAAAGAAGAAAGAAGTATGAGACCTGTGCTAGCTGGAGCTGACTGCTATGCCACAGTGGCATGGAAAATGGAAGCCCCTGGGAAGAATAAAGCTTATGGACATTATCAGGAGCTTTACATTGATGCTTTTCTCAAGTTCCTTCTGAAAGACTGATGGAGCTTGCTGTGTATTACACTGAAGTACTTCCCCAACTGAATGGCAGGGGAAGGGAAAGAGTAAAAGTTATAAAAAGAATGGCCAGAGGATATCCTACCTTCCAGATGCAGCCTGTACAGCATCGAGCTGTTATCAACTATATCCAGGATGTTTCCATTTGCCAGGCAGGGGGGAGCAATCTGTAATCACAAATACTCATAGGCTGGCCAAGTGATGTGCTAGTAAGAACTTCCTCAGATTATCCAACTTATATTCACAGTACTAAATTAATTTTATCCTTCCATTAATTCAAAATTACTTGCTTTGTAATAGCCCTAATTGCATCTTACAGGAATTTGCAATGACAGATGTATATGGCTTTACATATGTTGTTTTTCTCAGTAAATATGGACAGTCACCAAAGTATTTTATTTTATCCAAAAGTGTGCCATAAATATTACTTCACCTGATCAAAGTTAGTAGATAGAAATCTGCCCAGAAACTTTCTTAATGCTTGCAGTACTTTTACAATACTTACTTACAAAGATGTGCTTGTTATCTAATTTGATACTGCTTATTTACAAAGGTTGTTTTGAAATCAAGACAGTTGACTTTGTACCTAACATGCAAAACCAGTTCTTTGTAAAGGTGACTTGACTTTATAGGAAAACTAATTTACATCCTTTAAAAGGTATGAATAAGAAACATGGACAGAATGGAAATCAGCACCACTGTAGCTCTTTCAAGCACTCAAACTTTGTAAAACTCAAGTCCTTGGGGCATTTTCCCCAGAACTGCTGAGAAGCTGTTTTCCCTAAAAGACTGTAACACCAGATGTAAACAATATTTATACACAGATCACACCCTGTGATAGGTTTCAATCTCAGAGAAGGAAGAAAGCACACATTGTGATCTTGCATGATGTCAGTAGAGAAAAAAAAGGCCCCTACTCACATGCTTGTCATAAATTGTCAAAGCAGCTTCATATTCCCCCTGGAAAAGCAAAGGAGGAATGTGTGGTTACTGTGCAGACACAGCAAGCAGCAGGGACTGCCAGCAACCACAGACAAACACATCAACAGACATCACAGCAGCTCTTCAGGACTGCCTGATCAGAACAAAGCAAGTCAAAGAAACCTCCAGGTACTCAAAGCAGGAAAACCTGGATTTTAACAGGCAACATGATCAGTATGTTGAGGTTTCATCTAAAAATAAGTACCAATACTGGCACAAGTTAAGCAAGAAAGAGAAACATGAAGTATTGCCTTTCATTCTAATGTTCCTTTCAGGGATTATTCCAAAAATCAGTGCATCCCATGTGTATGCAAACAGATGGGGGAAAAAACCCAACAGTTTTAAGTAGCCTTCAAAAAAGTTATGTAGATAGGAAGAGGCAAAATAAATAATGCTGCCACATTTATCTCCTACTAAGCTGAACCCCACAAGTGCTAAGCATTAAATCCAAGGAAATTTTGACAGGCTGGGTAAAATTTCAAGCATTTTGAAAGGCTTTCAATAGTAAGAATTAGTAAGAATAATTAATAGCATTGGCAACCCAATTTAGAGTTTATGGCCTCTTTTTTTACAAATTTTTGGGCCAGAAAATGAGTACTGAATTTGGTAAGAATTTTGTTAATTTTTGTCTCAAAATCAGAGATCTAAGTTCATCTTGCTACCAAATAACTGTGCTAAATGTAATTAGTGAGACTATTTGATCTGCCAACATGCAATAATCTCACAGCAGTATTTCAGCATTCTTAGAAAGATACTGAAACTTTTGACCAATGCAATTAAAATTCTCAAAATAACAGTAATAAAGGACTATGCCACATTGTAAATGTAGCATCATGCTATTTTATAAAAACATCCTTTTAAATAGCTGGCCTTCCCACCCCAGTAAATGTTAGTTTAAGAGCTTTAGATAACCTATCTGGACCATAAAGCACATGTATGAAAACATCTCATACCTTTTCAATGTAGTATAAAGCCCAGTGCCAGTAATTATGGCAGGCAAGCATATCACTGCTCTAGAGAGAAAAAAAAAATTATTTACAAAATAACTTCCCTTTTCAAGTTATCTAGTCAGATTTCTGTTTCCTCCTTCAGCAAAACTGAGTACTTCAGGAGACACAAAAGAGACAAGAAATTTAAATCAGCTGCCAGGACACCTCCTCCTTTGGTACACTTGTCCTTGCAGCTATTCAGGGCAACACAACAAACCCAAGGTTTCCCCCACATAAGACAAGATTAGAGTTTCACTTGGATGCCTCAGAATTCACCTTTCTTTAGCACCCTTAAAAAAAAGAAATTAATCCACATCTGTAGGAAGAGTGAGATTTGTCTCATCTAAAATTTAGGCATATTGTCTGAAGTGACCTGGCCAGAGAGTGGAGAGAGGAGGATATGGAGGCCTTAAGAGGGCCATTTGTCCCAGCCATCTAGAACCTACCTCAGACAAAGAGGAATCACTTTTTAAACAAGTTTTACTACAGGCTACAGAAGCTGCAAGAGATGCCAAACACACTGGCAGCTCATCAGGTGAGATGAATTTTTGCTGGACTGCACCAGTTACACACTGTCCTTTCCAGCTGGCACCAGAACTTTGAATCTTCCCTAGCCTGCAGTTCAAGACAATTGCAGTTCATTTTTGTGAATGCATTAAAAACAGACAAATGTAGTTTCATAATCCTTTGGTGACAATTAAAATACCAGAAAGGTTCACCCCTCTCCTCCCACTCTCTCCCAGTTCTGTAGTTAAACTTAATGGTCTCAAAAGTGGAAAAATCATCTTTATTGGCATACTGACAACTGTAACAACCACTTCCAGGAAGTTCAAAGGTAAAGGTTCCCAATAAATGTCAGGGCCTTACAGGGCTAAGATAAACATTCTGGTAATCTTTGCTTGTTTAATAGTCAATCACAAACCCAAGCAACAGAAGCAGTTATGTGCCTGGCATAGACACTGCTAATATCAAGTTGAATACTATACTTCCATTCCAAATGTCATACAAACAAGATCATGGAAATACCTGACTAAATAAAGCAAAACCTTTTCCCTGCTGCTAAATTTGAGCTCTGAAAAGTTTAAACTGCTAGAGAGAAGTGGGCTTGCACTTGATTTTATTTGGATAAAGAGGATGAATCACAGTAACATGCAACTATTTTAAGAAGCAAGAGTCAAAAAAAAAAAATATCAATCCAAAAGTCACAGAATGGGGTTTTTAAGGTATCACCCAAACTGTCAATCCCCTACATCACTGTTTCATTAAAACTAACATATTAAAAGACAAAATGCCTTCTGGGAAGTGACAGGTGTGAACTTCAAGCAAGAGCCTTCTGTCTGTGCTTCCAAGCCCAGTATCTGAATGCTTAACTTAAAAAATAAAATAAACACAAAATCAGCCTTTCTAGTCTCACCATCCAGTCCTGCTCTTTGGGTGAGGTGGAATAGTCAGCTTAGATGACTCTAAAATACTTTTGTGGGTTCTAGCAAAGGCAAACCTCCCAGCCCCCAGCTCAGAAGAGAACAGACTTTACCACTGGGTGAATGCTGTGAAACACAAAATGAAACTCAATTTACAGCAAAGGATCACATGACAGACTAATCAGCCTGTTCAATACTCTGAAAGATGGTATCAAACATGTTGGATATATAAGGTAACTGATATATTAGAAAGTAATTAGTACTCTAGAAAAAAATATAAAAGCATCATTTCTCTTTTCTTTACAGTTGTTCTTAAAATCCCCTCCCCATCCAGAAGCAAACAAGTATTTTAGTTTTTGAAACAGTTGATTTGACCTTCATTTTCCACCTCATCTTAGGTCCCATGAGGAGATTTAGCCAATTAAATCCTTCAACTGACTGTCAGTGCTTATCTCAGCCTAAGTAGAAAGCTTGTGAAAGAATCAGTGGTCATTTTACTTTTATAACCACAGAACAGATCACAAATAGGGACAGTCATGTCCCTCACAGCATGCCCCTTCTTCCTGCCTCTTGCTAAAAATGCTGCATGGAGAGTAGCAGCACCTCAAGGGAGGATTTCCTCTAATATGCAAACCCTGCATGGATTGTAACAGGTCTGCAGATAGGAAGGAATTGCAGGCAGAGGACTCAAGAACTTGGCTGAAGGAATTAAAGAAAACCTAAAAGGAGCTTTTTCAGAGATACTACAAAAAAGTTTACCTTCCAGTTCTTTTCCGTTTCCTTCATGAATTTTAAGCCTTTCTCCACCTCTGCTTTCATTTCATTTACATGAGCTATAGTATGGACAGACCATGCATCTGTCTGATTTATAGCCAAAGCCTAGGAGGGAAAAACAGGAAAACACCATGAGCCTCACAAACTTGCAAACACAGACATTTATCACTGCTTATCTAGAAACAAGAGACTACTTTTTACTTGCTGCATGTTAAGTACATCCTTGTACCACTCCAACTAATCACAACCCAAAAGTCTGATTTGGACAGAAAAGGAAGAGAATGTTTCTTGGCTGACTTCACTTCCCAGCTTCTGCTGCAGGGAGATGAACACCTGCAAAACACTTTAAAACACAGGCATTGCTGATGACTGTGAAATAGATGTCATGCATCAATGAAAGAACTGCAGGCACAGGCACAATATATTCCACGATATGGTGCCTTGCAGATAATTATTCCTTTTCCATAAAATGGCCAGCTCTGAATATTCAGCCAATTCCTCTTCCTTAGCCCAACAACTCCCACTAGGCTTTTGGCATTTTGCAAAGTTAGTCATAAACCTAGTTAAGGTTACATTTTAGGGTTTAGTCTCTATTGTCACTTTCAGCAATTTGATGTAACAGAAGTTTTGTCAAGAACACCCATTAGAGATCAGTTGTGTCTGAGACTCCTGGAGGACAGAGATAATCCTGAGGCCTAGAGACAGTCAAGTATAATTACTATCTTCTTAGAAAGGAAACAGGCTGGCTAATATTGATCCCCAGGAACATTGTTACAGTCAATTGTCCAATAATCCAGGGACACCTTTTTTTCCCTCATCTAGGAAAAAAAAAATGGAGCAAGAAGCCAAACAGGACTGATTGTCAAGAGCAGACTATGTCAAAACAATCCAACATTCTTTAATAGGAGTAAACAGCCAATTACACCTGTGGGAAGCAGCAGATGGGCTGATACATGGATTTTATACGGGTGCTGTGACCCCACCTGACAGGCCATGCTCAAAAGCAAGGGGAATACAGTCCAGTGAAACTGCCTTGGTGGGGCAGAGGTGTGAGAAAAGTCATCAGCAAGTCTCACAAAGCTCTGCGAGCATTTCCACGCTGAGCTGCATCTCTTTGCTACTCTAACAACCGGCAGAAACCACACCCTGTCTGAGAATTCTCAAGCCTTTTAGCCCCAACAGCAAGCAGTTTACCTCATGGGCAACCTTCTCAGCACGGTCAAAAAGGTTCGTTTCCACGAGTCCAAAAGAGTAGTAGCCCTTCACGTAGCTAACAAAAGGGAGAAAAAGAGCACATCATCCATTTATAACTAGGTTTAATCCAGAACTAAAAAAAACACACTAGGAAGAGCATTTAACTCAAAAAAAAATCCTTCCAATGCAATTTACAAGGGTTCAAACTCGCAGGATACAGAACTACTAAGCTAATCCTCAGAGGAAATGAGTGACCCTGAGACATCGGCACGGCAAACAGTGACAAGATGCACATCAGAAAGGACATTTCCATCTCTGGAGGAGATGGAATCACCATCTACACAGAACCAGCTGCTGATCTCCGTAACAGCTGCAAGATGCAGAATTAAAAGGCTAGAAGTGAGACACTGCTGTCACCAAAGCTATCTGAGCATCTCAAAGGCAATCTTCTACATTTTCTCCAGTGCCCACAAAACCACAGGAGGATCTTTTACATGATGGTTTTAAAACTGGTTGTAAATCATCCCCATTAAGCCATAAAGGAAAAGGAGGGATGTTATGTGCACCTGATTTATTTAATGGATCAAGATGAATAGTATTTTTTTTAAAGAAATTAAGAAATTTTGCCACTGCCTTGGGTGAGGACATGATCTTATCCTGTGTGTTACACACCATGTGCTGTATTTGACAGCAGTGAGACACAGCTCACTTAAGAAAAATCCCTCAACAACAATGTCAAGAGGGACACTGGAGACAAATTCTGTCTGTGGTCAAGCTCGATTAACTTCTAGACTCTTGATTTTCGGCTACATGTCTGCTTCCAAAAGATCCTGAGCTTGTAAGTCTGAACTTAAAAACCACATAGTCCATGCAGACCAGGTAAAGAGCAATTTCCAAAGGAAGCATGGCCCACCTGCTCAGTGGAACATCACGTGTCCAGAAAGGATAAACACGGGCAACAGAATCTCGCATCTGGCGTTGATATCCCAGGTAGAAATAAGTGTCATGGGAAAATTTGAGGGCGAGCAGGTCAGTTGGGTGGCTCTGCAGAATCTGCTCCCATAGCTCACAAGCTTTTGGAAGTTGGCTAGAAATAAAAAAAATTATTTCCATCATTGAAAGAAGGCACACATGTCTGCCCCTACTATTAGTCCTGAACTCAAAATATGCTGAAAAATAGAAAATTCAGCACCAAATTAATTATTCTTTTCCTTGAAGGAATTCTTTAGTCTTTTCTAAGCTAATAATGGGATTATCTTCATTTGGCACCTTCTGAGAAATCTTATGAAAGAAATCATCTTGGGTTTCACCAAATCACTCTAACACACAAGGAAAATGAAACAAGCTTAAACCATAAATCTAAAAATTTTCCTACAGTGCTGAATAGTTCCTACAGGGACCCACCATAATTAATGGAACTTTGTATGTACAAAGACCTTCCCTCTCCTTTTGTGGGAATCAAACCCAGTGGCAGGGCTTCAGTAGCTTCCTCAATTCCTTTGCTGAGATGTGAGGCAAATCCATGCTCACCCATTTGTCTGGCAAACAAATAATGAAAGTGAATCATTAGTCCATATGTTCTGCAGTTCATATAGATTTGTCATATGGAATGAAGCAGTGAGCCTCTACAGCAAGTGTGACACTCTTATCTCCCTGTTTAACAGGGAAAATAGGTTTTTACATAAGGAGAGAAGAGAGAGGACTTTCCTTCTGTGCACATGAGTCTGGACCCTACTGTAGCCAAATCCTTCATTTCCTAGCCCTAAACCACACTGATGGATCGGTGGCAGATTTAAAACTTGGAGCACTTAATCTAGGAAATGGTGGCAATAGAACCCTTTACCTCCTGCAGTGCTGCTCACCAGCTAGACACGGCACTTAGGGTGGAGAGAGAAAATCAGGGACAATCTGTGACATCTCACCCCAGTCCCTTGCTAGATGTCAGCTAACATCACACACCCCTACTGCCAACCTCCCCTTCTGCCTGCAGCAGCCAAAGGAACTCTCCACAGTCCCTGGAGCAGGCTGTCAGAGGACTCACCCCCTGGCAAACACATCCAATGCTGACACGTGAAGCCTCTCCCGCTCTGTCAGCGGCTGTGACTTGGAAAGTGCCACCATGGCTCTCACGGCGCTGTCCAGCTCCTTGTCGAGTCTCACGGTCCTGCCAGTGCCAATCAGCTCCAAGCCATTGGCAAGGACGTGTCCCATGGCTGCAGGAAACAGCACAGCACCAGCTGAGCTCACAGCACAGCCTTCAGCTCCACAGAACACCAGGGGAGCTGAGCGTTTTCAATACAACTCACTCGTGGACAAAGGGGCCCAGAAAGTCTCCCAAGCCTAAAGTACTAAGAAGGTTTTCATGACTATTCAAATATCGTGTGATATGAAAAAAAAAAAAAAAACCACACAAAAGCATTCTGGCTGCTCTAGATTTTGAGGAAGTTTTACAGAATTCTATAAATTATCACCTTGCCCTTGCATAAACAAAGTCAGTTAAACACCATGACAACAGGCATCATCCCAGCACTTTCCATGCTCAGAATCAAAGGTTATACTCACTAAAGTTTGGATCTGCTGCTTTTAGCTTGGAGAGACACCCATCAATACCTCCAAGGCTCTCATTATTGGTCCAAGTTGCATACTGTAAGAGAGACAGAGCAAGAGTGGGTTGAGAAATCCTCTATGATACTGGACTTCTTCTTGTTCTCACAGACACTTAAAATTCAAAAGCAAGGCAAATGACTAAAAGACAAATGTTGCAATCAGGTAGGTTTAGTGTAGTAGAAAAACAGAGAAAGTGGGGTGTAATATAATTCAGTCACCAGCAGAACCAATTACCCTGGATTTCTACGGGGTTTTTGTCAGCTGGCTCATTTCCTGGTATCAAGTGGAATGAGCACACAGGATGAGGTTTTCACCACAGCCACAGCATCTGGCACAGCCCGCTGCTAAAAGGGTTTCCTGCTGCCAGCTAAAGGCTGAACTCCTGTAGTGGCCTGATTCTAGGCTCTCCCAGCTGATAAGAAATTAAAATGTCAGTTACAGTAAAGAGTGTTTCATGCATGAGTCCCCTCCAATCCCATTTTCTTGTGCTTTTTGGTCATACCTGTGTGAGCACAGCATCGAAGAGCTTACAGGCTTCGTTGCTGGTCGTGGACAGGACAAGTCCAGCATCCTGCCAGGCCTGCACAATAAACAAACACAAACATGCTCCTTTTACACCCTCATCTTCCAGGCTACACTGACAGATGCTCAAATTGATGCTCTTCTGATGTTTTCATCAGCTGTGCACTTTTAAAAAGTTGGAAGGAGAGTGTGAGGCAGAAACAAACCTTTATTCAGTTGTAGTTACATCTAAGACTCAATTAGTTGGAGCTAGTAGTGAGACTAAAGAGGCCAGCCATTACCAAGTGTACCAGAAGATATCCATGGGTTGCCCAGCTCATAATGACAGCACCATTCTGAATTCATTACAGCTGTTGGTGAGTTCCTCTGCTACAGGCACACCTTGTGTGAAGTAGAGACACGGTAAAATAAAATCCTGTTCTCCTATAATCTGTAAATCTGTAATCTTCTAGAAACAATAATGTTCTTCTGAACCAACCTGCAGACCAAACAGCCTGGCAGAGCAAATCCACTACGTTTCTGGAGTTAACCAGCTGAAAATTTGGATCACAGATCTATACACAAGCCTGACAACAATAAGAACATGGGAAATGGATAAAGCTAAAAAGCAAAACAGAATTGGGCTGCCATAGCTTCTAGTAACATAACATGACTGAGACACAACATCTACTGTCTGGCTGCTGGCAAATGAGCAGAGGTCATCTGAGAAGCTGTCCCAATTACTTCAGCATTACTTTAATGCAGTGCACAGAACACAGAGGATAGACATGTACTACAAAAACAGACCTGGGGCAAGCTCATTCAGACTTCTCCTAATGAGGGCTTAGTCCTTCCTGATTGCTGCAAGAATTCAGCTCTTCTCATTTTATACTTTAAAGCATTTCCTAGCTATAATAATCCCTCAAAATTTTTAAGTAATCAGGCAAAGACAACTTTGTGATCATATGCTAGAGCTTTCCCACTGTGATTGGATTAAAGGCTCACATTCCAACAGCTAAAGCAATTGAGTCTTCAAATGACATGCCCGAAAGACTAGAGCTGAATCTAAAATTACACATTTTCTTTACAATTCACACCATATCCATGATACTGAAATTGGCTGGAATAAACTTCCTATCACAATATGAAGCACTAGAAAGCAGGCATTCGTTATCTGCACAGGACACATTCTCCTGCTTCGTGGGTGTGTGGTGAGACTTTGCAACAAGGTCTTTATCCATCACAATCATACATATTCATTAATACATGCTTCTTATCTAATACACAGAACTAATTCCTAAAATGAATTTGCATGCATCTGCCTCCTACTGGAAGTTTTTTATGGTCCTGGAGAGTCATAAAAAGGGGTCTCTGGTGGTCATATTCACTGAATGCTTCGATATTAAAGGTGACCTTCCCTTGAACTTTTTCTTTGGGCATGTTTCTGTGTCACATAACTTGCCAAAAAACCACTGTAGTCCTTCTTATCTGTTTCTCCACTGGTTCCAGCCATGTTTATAATCCTATGTGCATACCTTTAAACCCCTTTATCTTTTTTTGCCAGTTAGTCTTTAAGCTCTATTCAGCAACCTCAGGGGAGCTGAAAATTTTTCTTTTCTATGTCATTTATCATCCAGAAAAAGAATAAAGAGAAAAGTCAAGCAGGTAGCAAGGTTAGGCTTGTTACTTACAGGCTATCTTCCATGGTACCCTGCCAGGCAGGCCAGGAGCCACCCTCAGCATCAGTCATCAAAAACAAGCTTTGTTTGGAGCAGGTCTCTGCATCACTGCCTGTTTTACTGTTTTACTCAACAGGTTGAGGCACTTGCCAAGAAGAAAATGATGCCCATTCTGAGGGGACTTGATGTGTTTCACAAGAGTGGAAAAGTCTGTGTGTAAGCACCACAACAAACCAGCAGAATGAGGGTTAGTGGAAAATGGGCCTGCATCCATCACTAGGGACACTGCTGATCTAGCTGAGGTACGTGCTATTTCCAGCCACTCTGGAGAGCCTCTGTCCTGCTACGGCTACAGCCCACCTGACTGGCTCCTCACTGGAAAACTCCCACTCTGGCACCAGGAGAATGGCAGCAAGACTGTGTCACATCAGGGATGCCACTACTCTGTGCCACTACTGGACAGTGGACTACAGGGAAGAACCACCCCACAGCAGCTGCTGGCTCCTAAGAGATGTAAAAGATGTGCTCCAAACCCAACCTGTCTCTGCCAAATGAGCACTGAAGAACTACTGGGACCACAGAAAAGGCAACACTGCTCAGACTGCTTGGGACACTCGGGCCCTGGGGCTTCTCTCTAGTGAGGTAGCAGACTGTGACTGAAGAAATCCAGGAGGGAATGTGAGCGAGCAAAACTCAGCCTCAAGAGTCTGTAAGGCAATTATCAGTTCCCTTTCCCACAGTGGCTGCCTTTGGGTTCTCCTACACTGATCTCCCACAACCCTCTCTCTAACTCCAGGAGAGTCTTCTTTCTTGTATTAGAGAGTCATGGCCTTTGCTCTTCTCACTGCTCCTTGGTGAGACCAAAGCCTTGCCCTTTCCCCTGCTCTAAGATTAGAGTTCAGTCATGAGATCTGGTGACTGTTTATTTGTATTTTTTTCTCTGCTAGACTCTTAGCTGGCTCTGAGAATTGTGCTCTCTGTGGGCTGCTGTTGGCACCTCTTGAACTCCTTGAGTGACAGATTTCTGTCAATCACGCACCAGTCTCACGCAATCTTCAGGACTTTGTTTGAACCTGCCACTGCCCTAATTAACCAAAGCACAACTATAAAGAGAGTTTATCAGAAAGAGAGCAAGCAAATGACTTCATCAGCAAGCAGCTTCTGTAGGTTGCAGCCTTTGACCCGAGGCTGATTTAGAGCTAATCGAAGGCCTGACCCACTTCTGAAGCCCACGGAACGGGCGGGTGGGCGCTGTGGGAGCCCTGCGCTGGGAACCAGACCCAGAGATGCTCAGACATGGGTCTGCTTCCCCAGGAGAAGGGATGGGTGCAGCGACCCTTGCCCCTTTCCAGATCCCAACAGCAGCTTGCCCCCTCTGAAACCCACCCGAGTGTATGAGGGTGAGTTCCAGCCACAGCGAGCCCGGCTCAGTTCTCCGCCCGCCA
>VXBQ01005603.1:893-15224 GCA_013400175.1 Phainopepla nitens
CCTTGGCTGCAGAGGGTCCCTGGCTGCTGGAGGAGCCGAACCTCAGCCCCCCACGTCCTCCCTGGCCTCACGGGGGTGTCAGGCTGTGCTGGGGTGAGGAGGAAGGCGCCGAGCCCCTCATCCATCCCTGCTGCCGGGGGAGGGAGGATCAGCCCCCGGCATCCGGTACCTGATGCAGCCGCGGGCGGGTGGTGCCTTGTGGTGAGCAGCTCTTCCCACGTCCTGCCAGCGGGGACGGAGCCACCACCGCCGTGCCATGGCGAGGGGAAAGGTCCTGAGTGCCTGGGCACTGCTGGCCAGCCTGGCCGTGGCCAGCTGGGGGGTCCAAGGTGAGTCTGCAGGTGTGGGGTCAGCGGCCGGACACTCACCGTGTGCTTGGACGTGCTGGGAGGGTGCTGGGAAGGAGCCCCGGGGCTTGGTGAGGTTTTCTACCAGGCAAGGGTTGGAACGTCGATGGGGAAAAAGGAATCGGTGCAACAAGGATGGGGGAGCCTGTTTTGCCCAAAGTTCTTTTGGGACAGCCTGATGGGATGCTTCATCCTCGTGAAGGAGCTCCGAGCTCTGCGCTGCTGCCGACAGCTCAGAGGTGAAGCTCTCTGCTCTCCCCTCCCTTCACAGGGCAGATACACGTGAAGGAATTCAGCGGGAAGGTGTTCCTGGAATGCGTGCGAGGCGAAGGCAACAAAAACATCACATGGTGGAAAGATGGGAGCACTGTTGGACACGAGGCACAGCTGGACCTGAGCGGGGTTTATGACGACCCCAGAGGCCTCTACGTGTGTGAAATCGGAGGCCAAAGGAAAAGCCTCCAGGTGCACTATCGCAGTAAGTGTTGCACACCTGCTTTCCCAGAGCCAGAACTGCTGGGAGTTTCCACCCAAGCCAAGTCCTGAGGGAATTTCCCCTCATCTGGGAGCGTCTCCACCGGTTTGCCATGGGTTCCTCTGCATGTGGTGTCACTGTGATGGCTCTGCAGCCTTGTTTAGTGCCATGACCTTCTTCTCTGGCCCTGCACTGGGGGTGGGGGACACGTGGCAGCTTGTGCCACTGCCCTGGCTCCCACAGCAAACCCAGCTGCTCTCTGTTGGACTGGCAGAGCTGCCTGAGCGCTCTGGATGTGCCCCTGCCCTCAGTGTCCATGTCCTTTTGGGCTTCCAGTGTGCCAGAACTGCATCGAGGTGGACGCTCCCACCATCTCAGGCATCGTCATCGCGGACGTGGTGGCCACGCTGTTCCTGGCAGTGGCCGTCTACTGCGTCACTGGCCACGACAGGGGACACACATCACGAGGTGAGGGGCGGGAGGAACTCGAGGGCTGTGCCTGGCACTTCTGGGGGCTGGGTGGGGCACCCAGAGGCTGCAGCCAGCTCTTGGGTGTGTTTGTAAATGTTCCCCACATTGCCCATGGCTCCCCTGATTTTGAGCTTGACCTGTTTCTTCCTTCCTTCAGCTTCTGACAAGCAGAACCTGATCGCCAATGAGCTCTACCAGGTGAGTGTGGGGGCACCCCTGAGTGTGTGTGGGGACACCTTCAGCACCCCTGAGTGTGTGTGGGGACACCTTCAGTACCTCAGTGTGGAGAGAATCTTGCCAAAGGCCGATCCAGCTCACCCACCCAGGGCTGGGCAGGTACAATTTTGGCTCATCTCTCCTTTTTTTACCCCCTCCCAGCCCCTTAGAGAGCGGGAGGATGAGCAGTACAGCCGGCTGGCTCCCACCCGTGCCCGGAAGTGAAGTGGGAAGACTCTGAGGCTGCCTTCAGCAGCATGCTGATTTTGCGTGGAGATCCCTCCAGGATGGACTGCTTGCAGCCCTGTGCTCATCCCACGACCTCTTGCACTTCTGTATTCCTGCCATTAAAGATGAGCCTGTCCCACAGCCTCCCTGCTCCATCTGTTGTGTCCAGGCCTTGGGGAAGGTGCACGTGGGATGGGATCTGGTGTCTCATAAGGTGCACATGGGATGGAATCTGGTCACTTGTGAGGTGCACATGGGATGGGATCTGGTCACTGGCAAGGCCAGGTCTCCACTCCCCAGCCCCAAGCAGACACAGCTCTTGTGGTCTGAGTCCCCAAAACGAGACACAGACACCAGACAGGGCCAGCCAGCATCACCTCACCCTTGGAAGGACAAAAAAATATTCCCCTGGTGCAGCCAAGCACAGAGGCAGAGCTGCTGCCACTGGGTGGGTGCTGATCCCGCTGAGATAAGGAATGTGTGGGATGGTGCTGGCTTGTGCAAACACTGGGGAAAACTTGTACGTTGATTTACCCCAAAAATGGTGGTAGAAGCACTGGGGTGTAGCAAAATTTAGGCCCTGTACACCCAGAGCAGTCCAAGTTTCTCCCACCCCACTGAGCAGGCGTCCCTGCAGCAGTGCTGGCTTGCAGAAGGTGAGAACGTGGCCCTGAGTGGTTTTGGAGCTGCTGGGGGTTGGTGCTGCGTGTATCTCGCCGTCTCCCTGCTTGGGGTGTAGGGCCTGTTGTGGTAAATGAACCCAGCTGTGCCTCTAAACCGCATCCTGGAGCTGCTGGGCTTCACCTCCCTCCTGCAGCTGAGCCACCCAGCCCCTGCTCTGCTGCTGCTTCCTCTGCCCGGGGGTGGCTCAGCCAGGCTTCGACCTGAAAGGGGCATCAAAACAGCCCAGGGGCCCCTGGTAACCTGTGCCACTGCTGCTGGGCCATTTTGGGGGGGTTTACTGCCTGCCTCTGCTGCTGGGCTGTTTTTTGGGGGGTTTTACTGCCTGCCTCTGCTGCTGGGCCATTTTTTGGGGTGGTTTTACTGCCTGCCTCTGCTGCTGGGCCATTTTTTGGGGTGGTTTTACTGCCTGCCTCTGCTGCTGGGCCATTTTTTGGGGTGGTTTTACTGCCTGCCTCTGCTNCTCTGCTGCTGGGCCGTTTTTTGGGGGGTTTTACTGCCTGCCTCTGCTGCTCGGGCTGCAAATGAAGGTCAGGCTATGAAGGTGAGAGCAGGACGAGGTCGGAGGCAAATCCCCCTGAGAAGGATCTGCTCTCAGCCCAGGGAACCACCAGAAGCAAGTGGAGGCTCTCAGGGCAGAAATGAAGCTTTCCCTGAGGGAAAACCAACAGGAGCAGAGAGCAGTGTGAGGGGAAAAGGAGACCAGGAGCCACCAGTGAGGCTGCAGTCCTTTAATGAGATGGAAATCTCTTGCCAATGTGCTCATTTCCATTCCCTGATGGCCAACCCAAGCACAGCCCGCCCTGGCCTGTGGCCACCTGTCTTATCCCAAAATGCCAGAGCCTCAACAGAGGTGCAGGGAGCTGGCAACAAGCTGGGCAGAAGCGTTTAGCCCCAGAGCTGCTGGTTCCAGTCAGTGAATTTCAGATGCCCCTGGGACCCAGGCCTGCATACACCTCCCGCTGGCCTTTCCGGATGGGCTGTGGGAACAGCAGAGATCTCGGGTCAGAAATCCCTACCTAAGCCCACACAACACGTGCAGAAAAGCACAACAGAGCAGGGGCAGTGCTCAGGGAGCTGCAGTTCTGCTCCCAGATAAATCCCTGTGGCAGCACCAGGAAAAGGGGCTGCACCCTCACCACCTTTTTCCTCCACTGCCAAGGAAAACTTGGAGCTTGACTGGATGCTTCTTCAAGGATAAACGAAGCTATCAGCTTTATTTTCACCTGGCTATCAGCCCCAGCCCTGGCTCTCCCTCCCCAGGCAGCAGGGATGGAAAGCTCAGGGGTAGTGCTCACCTCATAGTCCGGGTTTGGGACAGGGGGAGGACGCTGCGTCTTCTGACCTGAAACAGAGGCACAGAGAGGGTGAATCCTTGGGGATTCCTGTCACGAGGGACCTCCAGGCTGATCCCAGGGCCAGGCACACCACGGATCAACTCCCACGGATTTATTCTGAGCTCTTGAAGAGGCGACTGCTGCCAGGAGCTGGAGGGTTGGCTCCAGCACAGCGGCTTGGGAAACCAGTGCCTGCGTGCAGGAGGCTTTGGCACAGCAGCCACTCCCATCCCTGCACAAAGGCAGCCTGGAGAGCACACGAGGGAAGCAGGAGCATGGACTGGAAGCTCATGGGGGGCAGAGGATGCCCCCTCTGGCAGTGGGGATGAGGGTTTCACTGGGTGCTCAGAGGACGCACGGGGAGCAGGGATGTCTGGAGTGGCTCTCACCTCGTGGCCGACTGTCCCCACCGGCGCTGGCTCGTCCCTTCCTGCCTTTGCTGAAGTAATAGACCAGGATGAGCACCCCCAGCGTGATGAGGAGGTCTGCAGTGATGATCCCTGCCACGGTCAGGGCATCCAGCTCCTCGCAGTTGGCACACACTGCAGGGGGACCGGGGCAGGGGAAATGCTCAGAGCCAGGCAGAGCCCAGGCCGCGCTCACCTGAGGGCCACGGGCAGCTGGCAAGTGGAAAAGGGCAAACTGAGAGCAAAGGGGAGATTCCTCCTGCCAAAAATGGGCTCTGGAACTCTTTCACTGCTCACACAGAGTGGCAATGGCCTCGGCAGCACCGCATTCACCCACCCCAGCACTGAAAACCAAGTGTCAGCTCCCAAAAGCTGCCAGGGTGAGGGGTCTGCACTCACCTCTGGCATTCAGGTACAGATGACGCTTCTTAGAGCCCAAGGAACAGCTCAAGTTGGCAGGAGTGCTGTCATGGTCCTTTATAATGAACTTCCTCTCCTTGTTGTCCTTTCTTGTCCCAGACACTTCCCACCCGATGCCCTCGTCCTCAAAGGGACACGTGATTGTCACCGTGGTGCCGGAAATCTCCACCAGGAATTCCTCTTGGGAAGACACGCCAATGAGAAAGGAAACCAAGGGCAGAAATCAAATATTTCTACCTGGTTTTCAGTCAGCTGCAGACTTTATATCCTGCTGAGTACTAAAGAATGCTGGTAAAATTCACTTACCCTCCAGTTCTTCATCTGCAAAACAGAAAATAAAGAGTGTTTATTAAAAAATCATCTCACCATTGCCTCACTGCTTGGTGCTGTTGGAAATGCCCAATAATGGTAATAGTTAGGGACCAATTTCTCCAATCAGTAAGATCACAGTCAATTAATGAACAGTGAGCTTTTTCTATCCCGAAATATTTACAAAATTCAAATCTTTCTATTTGACTCTTAGTCCTCACTGTTGAGGCATATTTGGGGTTTTAGTATGATAAATAGTTAAGGATAATGGTAAAATACACTTACCCTCCTGAGCTGTGGTGCCAACTGCAAAAAAATGAATAAGAAATGTTAAGTAATTGAGCTTCAGATATCACAACCTTTCCTCCTCCCAGGACATCCCTTCTGAACTCAGTTGCTTGAAAGAGATGTTTATAATCCCACATTCACGCTGGAGGCATCAGAAACATTCTGGTGGTGAGACAGGATGTTGTTCTGAACTTGGAAGCCATTTTTAACACAGCCTAACGCAGAATGGAAACCTGAATCATTTTCCGACCCAGCTCAGAAAAACTTGTTGTTGCAAGATGCAAACCTCAAAATTCTGCTTTATTATCATGGAGCAAATGCTGCTGGAAAATCCTGGTAAGAGCCTCTGTCCTCTGCAAGAGAACTCTCTGGAGAATGGGACCCTGACATTGATTTAATGCTGGGAAACACTTTATCTGTGTTGGAAACAACTTCCTCCATGTGAGGCTCTGGAGCTGGAGTATTAAAGAAGGAGTTTTTAGGAGGTGTGAACCAGATTTGTGGTTTCCTTTAAAGACATTTGTCTTTTTGCAAAAAGTAACGCATATAAGTGATTGCAGATTTGAATTCCACAGACAGCAGACTTGGCTGGAGAGAAGGTGGCCTGATGCTTGTTAATTTATCTACATAGACAAATTTAAACATGAAAAAAGAACAGGCCACTGATAAACCACGCTTTCTATCTTCACACAGATTGGTATCTGCAGCACTTTGGCAGAGTAGTTGTAGTTTGTTGTAACAACTCTCAGTGGATTGATTACCCTGCACTTACCTCTCCTCATTGCTGGGCTCTTTAGAGCCTTTCCAGGTACTCTGCACTTCATCCTAAATCTCCTAATATTGAGATTCCAACTGCCACCACACCCCTGATATCCCACCAAGCCTGAATTATCTACCCAGGATCGCGAAACGCTTTAAGAACAGTGCACGGATAAAGGATAAAACCCAAATTAAGAGCGTGGAACCTCACGGCTCACTGTGCACCGAGCTCTGACCCAGCTGCCTGAAGTTTGGGGACTCACCTGCACAGAGCAGGAGCCCCAGGAGGGGCAGGGACTGCTCCAACCTCATCCTCATGTTCCTCCTCCTGCTGCTCCTCTCCACCACATCAGACTGGCATGGCTGTGGCAGGAAAGAACACGGTGGCTTTTCTAGAAAGAGGCCCAGGATTGTTTTTCCCAGAATTGCTAGCGAGCCGAGCAGGGCTGGGGGGACTCACTCTTTCCAGAGCAGCCAAGGCAGAGCCAGACACGTGAAATGAGCCCAGGACCATAAGTGCGGAGGCTCAAAATGTCTTCATGGGACGTCACTGCCAGCGAGGGGTGGCTGCTCTGCTCTGCACCAGCCCTGCACCAGCCCTGCACCAGCTCTGCAGGGCTCGGGACAGCTCCTGGAGCTGCCCTGGGAGCAGCAGGAGAGAGGAACCAGCCAGAATCAGAGTCGCCATCAGCACTTTCCCAACTTTCCCAACTGCTTCTCGAAGGGAGAGTTGGAGAAGTTCCAGCTACGCCAAAAGACCTCACGTGGGTTCACAGGAGGGTTTGGGTGGGAAGGGACCATAAATCCCATCCATTCCACCCCCTGCCACGGCAGGGACTCCTTCCACTGTCCCAGGCTGCTCCAAGGCCCGTCCAGCCTGGCCTGAGGCACTGCCAGGGATCCACAGCTGCTCTGGGCTCCCTGTGCCAGGGCCTCCCACCCTCCCAGGGAACAATTCCTGCCCTGTATCCCATCTAACCCTGCCCCCCGGCAGTCTGAACCCATTTCCCCTTGCTCCATTCCACAGCTGCTGAGGAAGAGCCCCTCTCCATCTCCCCTGCAGCCCCTTTCAGGCACTGCCAGGTTGGAGTGGAGGACCCAGAAGCACCGCGCAGAGCTCAGCACCCAGGGGCCCCGCGGGGGCACAGAACCGAGCCTGGGCGTGCCAGGCTGCCCATGCCCTGCGCTCAGCCCCCGCGCACGGGCCCTGCCGGAGACTCCCAGCAGCGGTTTTGGGAGGTTCTCCCGCTCGGGCTCTCCCGCTGGAAGTGGCCCGGCCCCGCTAGAGGGGGCTCCCGGCCCGGCCAGCGCCGCACCAGGGGACGGTCCCTCCCGGCCGGGGCTTGGGGCGGGCGCGGAGCCCGAGGGACCGGGCCGGGGGCACTCCGGGCTCTGCTGCCCGCGGGGATGCTGGCATGGGCAGAGAGGGAATGCTGCTGTGCCCCATTTCCTTCGTTGGAGTGCTCTCCTCGGCCGCCAGGGCTTTCTTTTCCTTATTTATGTTTCGAGTGGGACATCAGAGGGTTTAGGTGACTGGTGAGTGCGCCAGGGAGGTGGTTTTCTCTCAAAAGCTGGAGTCCACGTGTTTTGAAAGAAGATGAAGATTAGCAAAAGTCTGCGGGCAAAGGTGGGAACAGGGGCTGCTCTGCAGAAACAGGATTAGGGAGCGGCGGAAAATTGGCTGCTAAACTCTAAACGCAACCTGAACAAAGCCCCAGAGTGATGGATCTTCACGGTGCAAGGAAACAAAAGGAGGTGACAAGCTGGAATGGTAACTGAGTGGAAATGTGGGGAGATGAAGTGATGAAGGGCTAACGCGGGACCAAATCATTCCCAGGAAAACGGAGATCCTTGGCGTCCCGGAGCTGTTAGCAGGGATGTGTTAGCACACTGGGGATTCCCTGCTCTGTTCTGGGGACAATCCAGGGAGCTGAGGGCCTCAGCGCTGTTTTCCCATCGCCAAATCGCTGAAGGGAGCCCCCCCAAACACCCAGAGGTTCGGACACCCTCCCCTCGCACCCCTGCAGGGGAAATCGGCAGCAGCCACAACTGAAAGCGGTAACCTGCGATGACTCCTTGGGACGGGAGCCTGAACCACACACAAACACTGCCGCGGCCAGTGATCTATGGCCCTCGAACGCAAACATCCTCATTTTGCCAACACACGGGCCCAGATTGCTTTCACACTCTCGCAGCTGCCACGTGCCTGCTGCAGAATATTTTGTGTCCCCGGAATCTCTCACTTGCGGGGCACGGCGGCGTCTCCCCAGCCGTGCTGGAACACGGCCGGGCTGGACCCATTTTCCACTTGATTTTTCCAAGAACTTCCCGAGCACCAGGCTCCCAATCCTTGACTGCAACCAAGGAACGTTCAAATCGTTTTAGGGTAAATCTGTGTTCGGTGGGACGCTTCCATCCTCCGGACGAGGGCCCGCACCGCGGTCACGGACTGTCAGTTTTGCGCTGCTCTTTTTAGGATTGTTCGCAGATTTTTTGCCGAACAAACGGCCCTCATTCCTTCGAGCCACCTATTAACACCTCCAGGCAAATGTTCTTTTACCTCCCACAATAGGGGAGTGGTTTCGGGTGGCGGCTGGGAGGAGGAATGATTGCAACACAAAAGAGCAGGGGAATATGGGAGGGAAAAGAAATTAATCTTACCTTGGGAATCTGGCTGAATTGAGGCAGAAGCGAGCGGGGCAGGGCACACCTTGGCGAGGAGCGCAGGGGGAGCGCTCGCCGTCCCTCGCAGGCCGAGCTGAGGGCAAGGAATCCGGCCTGTTGTGCTGGGAAGACTTTGAGGAGCTCATCTTTGCACGGAGAGCCCGAAGCGGATTTGCCTGTGCAGCCCCGGACTCGGCTCCCCGATGCGCTGGCTGGGCGCTGCGCTCTTCCTGGGGGCGCAGCTCCGAGGTAAAGAACCTTGTCCCCGGCCCTCCCTTCCCTCTCCTGATCCCTTAAATTACCCCCAAGGCAGAGCTTTCCCCCCGTCCTTGCTGCGGTCCTTTCCGTGCGGGGTTTGCTGGAAGCGGCACGGCGTGGTTGAGTTTCCTCCCCAACAGGTTTGGGCATATTCGAGCGGAAGAACACGGATCTCCTCCACTGATCTCCTCCTCAGCTCGCGTTTCAACGTCTTTTTCTCTCCTGCCAGGAATCTGAACTTTACTCCCAGCCTTTTTTTTTTTTTTTTTTTTTTTTTTTTTTTTTTTGCTACCTTTGTTCCTACACAATCAGGGATTGTCCAGGAGCCCCGGCTTCGGATCCTTTACACAGCAAAGGTTCCAGACTGACACGGAACGCACTTGAATTTTCAGTGGTTTATATCAAAACACCTGGATTTTAAGAATAACACATCCTCCTTTCCCAAATGCATCAGCACACGGATGTAATCTGCCTTGAAGAAAGTGTTTTCCTCTTATTTCTCGCTTAGTTCTTTTCAGGGAGTTTAAAATGAAAAGATTTGGCACCGAATCCGTGTTTGAGCAACGTGATCTCTGCCAATGAGGTTTTTCACATGTGAATACCTTCAATGTTTTGGCATTACAAATATTTTTCCCTTTGAGATAGGGAATTATTTGGAAGGAAGTATTTAGTCATAAATTACTTTCAAATACATCTTTATTAGGAAGTTATATTTTACAACTCTAGATAAGCTTTTTTTTGGCTTGGATCACACTGGGGTGGAGTTAACTTCCTAATGTGACAGGATATTGATACTTTCTATTTCCTTCACCAGCAAACCATGAATTTTTCTTATTTTTCATTTTCCTCCTCTCTTTTCCTTGCTCTCCCTCCTGCTGGTTGTCCCTCTTCCAGGGGAGCATCGAGTTAGCGATGCTCACTTATTTTTAAAGCAGCAGCCACAGTGGTTGTGGGGATGTTTCTTGGAAAAACAAATCCACATTTACCTTGAGGATTTCCTCTAGAATTCTTCAGCCTGACTGAATTTACCTGCAGTTGCCCAGCTGGGCTGTAAAGCCTCTAAAACCGGCTCGGGATATAAGAGCAGCTTCACCGCGGTGTGCATGAGGCTGAGTATACGGGGAAGTTCTAACATGGGAAATAGCAATTTTTGGGTGGGTTTCAGTGCAGTTCGGAAGGGTTTTTCTGAATAAATCTGCAGGACCACCCCCTTTGGAATGCGCCTGAGACACCCAGGTTATCTGCCAGCGCAGACAGGGCTCCCGGGGAGCCAAAGCCGATAAGAGCAGAGATGAGCTCACTGCAGATAGTGATTTTCCCCTCTGTCTGCCCTGCAGCGCTGTGGCTGGCGGCGGCAGTGGAAGTTCACACTGCCAGGGAGGTGGTGGCCGTGAACGGGACCAACCAGCGGCTGAAATGCACCTTTTCCAGCAGCAGCCCCCTGAGCCAGCAGCTGACGGTGAGCTGGAACTTCCAGCCCGAGGACCTGAGCTCCCATGAGCCGGTGAGTGAGATCTGGGCTCCCTTTCAGGGGCTCCCCCCTGCCCCTGTAACCCCCAGCTCTGGGTGAGCAGTGAGCAGGTGAGGACACACCCGAAACCCGCAAGTACCTTTGGGCCTTCGTCACTCCTAGTGATTAATCCCAGTCCTGTTTACAGACCCTGCCTAAAAAACACCCCAGTGTTCAGTTTTGGGTGACCAGGGTTAAAATATTTGTGGCTTTACAAAGCTGGACCTGCTGGCAGCACAGCCGAGTCTTAGGTGACATCGTGCACCTGACGAGACTCCAGGAATCTCCCAGGTCCCTTCCAGCCCAGGCCGTTCGATGTCTCTGTGATTCCTGCAGGTGTTTTACTACCGGCAGGAGCCCTACCCGCCTCCCTTGGGAAGGTTTAAAGGGCGAGTCACCTGGGATGGGAACATCGAGCGGAACGATGTCTCCATCATGATCTGGAACCTGCAGCCCAGCGACAACGGCACCTTCACCTGCCAGGTGACAAACTCGCCTGACGTCTATGGCACCATCGGGGAGCTGCGGCTCCGCGTTGTGCAGAAAGGTGAGAGGCCAAGAAACCCCCCAGAGGTGGTGTGGGTTGAACCAGAGCTGCCTCCTTCCACAGCTGGGAAAATTATGGGAGAAAAGGGGTTGGAAGTAGAGAGCCTGAGGAAAGGTTTTATTCACAAACGCAGCATCCCAGCCTCGTTCCTCCCGTGCGTCCCTCCCCTTCATTCCTCTGTCTCTCCCCACGCAGTGACTTTCTCAGAAATCCATTTCCTGGCCGTGGCCATCGGGTCTGCCTCTGTGCTGATGATCATCGTGGTGACAGCTGTGATCATCTGTCGGCAGCGTGGCAGGAAAGCGCGAGACAAGAGGCTGGAGGTGGCAGACACCGAGCGGTGAGGGAGAGGCCCCCGGGAGCGCTTCACAAGTTTATCTCCTCTCTGAATTACCGGCTAGGACCCTGCACGGAGCATACAGAATGCAAAACTGCCAAGCCAATTAGCGATAATTAGCAGGCAGAACAGAGCCCCAGCATGGACAAGCTCTGGAGTCCTCATTTGGCTCTTGCCCTTCCCAGAGGCTCCTCACTCAGGGAAGGGGACAGCTGCTGTGGTGGTGGGCAGATGAGCACCCTGTCCCCTGAGCTGTGGTCACCACACGTGTGGCACACTCGCCATCTCACCTTGGCTGTGCTGTGTGTGACTCGGGACCTCCTGCTGCTCAGCATGACACTGATTTGGGATTTTTTTTTCTCTTTTTTTTTTTTCCCTCCCATTTTTATGACAGTAAAGAAAAGGAGAGCCTGAAGATGGGGGAAGAAAAGGAACCCATTCCACTGGAGGATTAAAGGTCTTTGCTGGTGTGCACAATGCAGGTACTCATCCAAACCTTCTCTAATTAATGTCTCAGTGCTCCTGTGGACTCTCCAAGGCAGATTCCCTCGGGTGTTTCCCTGCTATTCACAGTCAGAACTGAGGCCACGGTCAAGTTCTGCTGTTGAGGATCCTTCAGAGGAAGCTGAACAATCCCTTAACAATCACAGCCTCTTAAATGCACAAGAGATTTCTCCATCCTGGTGTTGAGGAGCATTTGTAGGAAAGCCATTGTTGCTGCTTTCCATGGCATTCCTGCTTTGTAGATGAAGAGGAATGAATTACTTCCTCCCTTTTGTCAGTTCTGAATCTGCTTTTTGATTACTTTAACCTTTATTGTTTTAAAATTGCAACAGGAAGACCAGCGCTGCTTCCATATTCACTGTCCTTGCTCAAAAGTGTCAGCATAAATTTTACCCACAGTTTCTGAGGTCAGCAGTTGCCTCTATTATTTTAGTTTTTGACAATTACCCTGAGTAATGGATGTTTGTTTTGCTTACAGTCTTTCTTCTCAGGTGCTTCCAAAGCAGCTGGTGAAAGCTTGTAATTTGGGGTGTGAGAACAAAGCTGGATTACAGACGCCCCACGCTGCCAGTGAGGTACCCCTGCTCAACCTGAAAGTCTTGCACGGAAAGAGGGTGACTTTACATGAGTTGTGAATTCCCTCCAGCGGATCAAAGCAGGAGGACCTTGCCTCACGAACAAAGAACTTTCCTTCATCTTCTCCCCTGTGGAATGTGAGCACGGCTTCCCTGGAAGATGAAAGTGCCACGACTGACTGAGCGGAGGGCTGGGAGGTGTGTGAGCAGATGCACTCTTGCACCTTGGAAACCACCACGTGCCTTTGTGTTGCCCTGTTTCTATTCCCTGAGAATCCTCCCTGACATCCTGAGAAGGAAGACTGAGCAGTGAGGCCTCAGCTGGTGCAACAAAGGTCCTTGGAATCCTTTTCTACGTTAGATGGACAGTGTTAGAGCTGGGCAAGGTGTGCTGTTTGTCATCAGGGATCACATTCACCAGCCAGGGGGGTTTGCACATCCAGCTGCTGCAGCTTTGGCAGAATCCGGGGGCTAAGGACGGTTTTCTGCCTGGGTTCAGTTTTCTGCCCTGGTTCAGTTTTCTGCCCTCCCATTCCCACTCTCACTATCCCAGTGCTCCCCTCTGTTCCCCAAAACTGGAACCCCCAGAGCTCTAACGGTGTCTAAGCAGCCCCAAACCAATCCTGTTACAGTATTTACCTAGCCCCAAATCAAAGCCTTGACCTGTTTTGTTTGTAGAGAGTCTTTATATGCTATGATGTGCCAGCCACGTTCCCTGGCTGTTATCTGGCTGTCTGTTTTCATTTTCACTGATGTAAATAAAGGCATCTTGCTGAGAGCTGTGCTGGTGTGGAGGGGGGATGTGACCTGGGGGCCCCTGACCCCTCAAAGGAGCAGATTTGCCCCCAAAATCAGATTCATTACCCGGCATGCAACAAACCAATAATTAAATACTTCAGGGAGACATTGATTATTGACTTCAGAGGAGCCCAGGCCTGGGTGCTTGGTGGTGTCCCAAAAATCCAGCACATCCCATTGGACTTTTACCACCATTATTTATACACAGAAATTCAGAGTTAGTAACTTTCCCAAGTACAGCCCCTCTCTAATGGGTTAGTAATTCCAATACAAGTTCTGTCACCCCAGCCAACTTCTACCCCTGCTCAGGGGCAGGCTCTTCACCTGGCCAGGGTCCTTCTGAGCTGTAGGTGTGATTTTTGGTATTATAACCAAGATAGTTCAGCTCTAGGATGTATAAACCCTGGGTGTTTTGCCCAGTTAGCAGTGTACACACAGACAAACATCAACACGTTGATTGATTACATCCCTAAAACTTGCCAGTTCCAGGCTAAGGGATGCAGCTGCTGTCTGGTTCCCTGGTTAGATCTCCATTTTTTGCTGATTGCGCTTGAAAATCTACAAATATCTCACAGCGAGGAACACCCTGACTTGACATAGTCCTGACATAGTCCTCATTTTGCGGCAGCACCCAAAAAGAAAAGCGCAGGCAGGGCGGGCAGGCGGCGACGGGAGCCCCTCGGGGATTTGGGGACAACCGCGGCGGCCGCGCCCGACCTTCCGCTCGTCCCGGACCCGGCGGGGCCGCCCGGGTGTACCCGGGTGTACCCACCCAGGCGCCGCGGCCATTTCGGGGCTGCCCCGCCCTCACCTGCGCCAGGTGAGCGCCATGTTCCGGGGCTGAGCCCGGCCGCGATGCGGCGCCGAGGGGCGGCGGGGGCCGGCGGCCGCCTCCTCCTCCTCCTGGTCCCGCGGGGGGCTCTGCTGCTGCTCGGTAACCGGGCTCCGGGGGGCTCCGGGGGGCTCCGGGGGGCTCCGGGGGGCCGGGATGGGACGGACGGGACGGGACGGGAGCGGCGGTGGCCGCGCTGAGCCGGGGCGCCCCGCACGGGAACCCGGCCGGGAGCGCTCGGGATGCGGCTCCGGGGGCCGTGGGTGGTCTCGGGGCACGGGGAGGCTCGGGAAGGGTGGTCCCGCGGTGGTCGATAATCCAGGGGAGCTGGGAAGCTCGGGAAGGGCGGCGGGAGCCGCGGGCAGAGG
>VXBQ01005603.1:16187-26881 GCA_013400175.1 Phainopepla nitens
AGGCAGAAGCGGCTGCACCCACCGGAAACATGAACTGAGAGTGCTTGGGGCTGTGGGGAGGCTTTTGACCCGGTGCGTGTGAAATTCGGGCGCTGTGGCCAGGAACGCAGAGCAGAATTGCTCCGAAGTGCCTGAAGCTGCTACTTTGCAGCTCCTCAGAGACCCGGCTGATTCCATTTCTCTCGCAGCTGATTCCATTTCTCAGCTCTCTGTCTCCACATCCAAACATTTGTGGTGGTACAGCCCAGATACCTTATCCGGAGCCGGTTCCCTCGGAGAACAGGTCAGGGAAGTTTTCAGCTTTCCTGCGAATTTCAGTGTTAGGGAGGGAGTCGCTGCTGTGCTTCAGTCCCTGAATTCTGCCTGACCTGCCCACGTGTCTGTATTTTGGGGACAATTTTGCACCTCGCAGGTAACAAGAAATGAATCCCTGCCTTTTGTGCCCGTTCCCTCAGGTGTCTGCAGTGCTCTTTCCCTGGAAATTAAAGCCAGTTCTAAAGTCCGGGCTTTCGTGGGTGAGCCGGTGCTGCTGAAATGCTCCTTCAAATCCAGCTCCCCCATCACGGAGAACCTGCTGGTGGACTGGACCTACCGCCCCCTCGCCGGGGGCCAGATGGAGCCAGTAGGTGGCACAGGGCCAGGCCTCTGGGCGTGCTGGAAATCTGCATTTTCTCTTTGCTCTGCTGGGCTGCTGCCTCGCTTTGCGGTCTGGGAGTCTCGTTGTTGCCTTCTTTCCCCTGTAAAATTCCTTTGGTGGTCTCTGGGTGAAAAAATGTTCCAGGTAAATACAAAATAGAGTAATAGTGATGAAGTCGATAAATTTGGGGGTTTGTCACAAGTGCTGCTTTGTGCACTGCACAGAATGACTGTAAAGATTCAGTTGGTAGCTTTATTTCTCTTATACAGGAAATAGTCTTCCTGATTTCTTAACGTGTCATTATTCCTTCATTTTCACAGTGCAAAATTCCTTTATTTTTGCAGAAAACAGTTCACTCTGCTTTCTCGCATGAGTGTTTTATTGCCACTATTATTGCCTTTCCCTCCTTGCAGATTTTTCATTATCAGTCCATCCCACACCCCACAACGGCGGGGAGGTTCAAAGACAGGATATCCTGGGTTGGGAATGTCGCTAATGGTGATGCTTCCATCGCTATCCAAAGCCCGGTGCTCAGTGACAATGGGACGTTCATCTGCAGCGTGAAGAACCCTCCAGACGTTTATCACAACATTCCCCAGACCGTGCTGGTGGTTACAGAGCGGGGTAAGGCTCCCTGCCCCTAACCTGGCCTCACCCGAGCGACAGAGCTGCTTTATGGGATCTTGGAATTCCGAGCATCACGTGGGAAACGCTCCCTGGACTTCCACGCTGGAGTTCCAGCAGAGTTACCTCGGCCCTGCTCCCTGAGCTCAGCACTTTGAGAACACCTGAGCTGATTTGGGGCAGGAAGGGACGGGGGGAGCCGCGGTGCCAACAGGAATCAAAAGCGTCCCTTTGTTCAGAAGTTTCAGCCTCCGCAAATTGCGGCAGAACAAGTTAAACATTGAGGAAACGCTGGCCTAAAAATAATCTCCACATCACAAGTGCTGATTGTCAGTAATAATTTCCTCCTCTGCCCTGCGTGCCAGCCCTGCCCCAAATTCCCAGCTGATAGAACTGGGCCGTGCCCTGCCTTCCTCTGAGCCTGCCTGGGCTGTGTGTGGGGGCAGGAGAGCCCTGCACGTGTGGGGACAGGAGCCCCAGAGATTTGGGGACTGCAGGTGTGGGGACAGGAGCCCCACGGATTTGGGGACTGCAGGTGTGGGGACAGGAGCCCCAGAGATTTGGGGACTGCAGGTTTGGGAGCAGTAGCCCCACAGATTTGGTGCCAGGGGCCCCACAGATTTGAGGACCACAGATCTGAGGACCTCAGGTTTGGTGCCAGGAGCCCCACGGATTTGGGGACTGCAGGTTTGATGACAGGAGGCCCGCAGGTTTGGGGACAGGAGCCCCATGGATTTGGGGACTGAAGGTTTGGAGACAGGAGCCCCACGGGTTTGGGGACTGCGGGTTTTGGGACAGGAGAGCCCCGCAGGTGTGGGGCCAGGCTGTTTCCAGCCTGCCAGCCCTGTGTTTCACGTTGAAGGGCCACCAAGCTGTGGCCTGGCTGAGCGTTTGTCCCAAAAGCAAGCCGTGTCTCACTGCCTTTCAGGCCTGGCCTTCCAGCTGACCTCAGCAGCTCTGCTGTCCATCCTGGTGTTCCTCCCTTCCATCCTCGTGGTCATTCTGCTGCTGGTGAGGATGGGGAGGAAATTCCGGGTGCTGAAGGAGAAAGGAAAATGTGGCTACAAGAAATCCTCCATCGAAGTGTCTGATGAGTAAGTCCTGGCTGCAGACTGGGTCCTGTATTTCCAGTCTGGGGTGTTGGCACAGGCAGGAGGGATGATTTCCCCACTGTCCTTCAGCATGAACTGACTGCAGTTCAGTCACTGGTATCTGCTGCTCGCCCAGCAGGCAGAAAGCTCTGGGAAATCCCTGTGCTGGAGCACAAACCGAGTGCTGCACATCCCCTTTCTCCTCTCGTTCGCGTGAGGAGCGCTGTGGAACTGAAGCAGTTTAGGGTCAGACGTATTTCACTTCTGTGATGAGGTTTGTTTGAGCCTGAGTCAGCAGGATGCTTTGCACGTGTGGGCTTTGTGTGCTGCATTTTGGGGCGAAGTCCCCAAACCAGCAAAATAAAACCCATAATGCTACCTGTGGCGGTCTGGGCAGAGATGCCAGGTGCTGAAGGAGCTTTGGAGACTGAGCTCCCTTCTGCTCAATTCCTAGCAGAATGATTTCTTTTACTTTTACTTCTATTTTTACTTTTACTTTTAATGTGTATTTGATTGGTGTTGTAAGATTTGCCAGCCAAAAAGCAACTTTTGTTTTAATCTCTGTGGCACTGAAGTGCCACCTTCAAAATGAGGCATCTGGCAGCTTCCAGTCCTTTTGGCTTTGCTGTACAGACTTCCCTCATGATGAAAAACCTTCATTTCCATGTGGTATAGCCAGAATTCACGGTCCAGAGGAGGTACTGGAATGCCTGGGGGGAAAAGTCCAAGCTGATCCCGTGCTTTTCCTGCAGGCCTGAGCCCACACACGCAGCCGGCTGCGGGGGGAGAGTCAAGGAGTGGTGCCTGAACTGTGTGGTAAGTGAAAGTTGGTGTTTTCACAGCGGTTTTGCCAACTTGGGTGCTCAAAGAAGGTGCTAAGAGAAGCAGGTAGAGTGTCCCAACACCTCTGGGTGTCCAAGGTGTGTCCCCAAGGCTCCTCGGAGCTTCCCAGCTGCAGGGAGTGCGAGCTGCTGGTTGTACTGGTGGGGAAGCTGCCATGAGATCCATCAAACTGATGTTTCATTTGACTCAATGGGAATCAAAGCTGTCACTTTAAGATGAGAAGTCAGGGTGGAAGTGCCAGCTGCTGCTGCAGGGTTTCTTTAGGGGCTCTGCTGAGCAGTTGGGGGTTGGCAGTGCTGTGGTGGGGAGGGCAGGCAGTGTCCCCTCAGCCCTGTGTGTTTCTGCAGAGGTGGTGGAGATCTTCCTCCTTTCACCTCGTTTCCATTACAACAGGACATTGCTAAACCCCCGCGGTTTGTTTGTTTGTTTCTGCTTTTTGTTTGTGGTGCTCTCTGAAGTGGTGGTGGCCTTCTAATTCTGCTGCTTCCCTTCCCACCCCAGCAGCAGCTCCTGTTAATCAGGTGCTCCAGCTCCCGAGTGCTTTTGCCACCTGCTGCCCTTGTTTTGTGTGACTCCTGCGTTCTGGAATCCAGCCACATTCCAGAGTAATGCCCGATTCGGGAGGGCTTTCATTCTTTCGCAGTGTCCCACAGGGCACATTTACCTCAGGGGCACCTTTGCCTCTCATGTGCACAGTCAGGACGTGAGTTCAGGAGGATTTAAATATATTGGTCTTGATTCGCCCTCCTAATGCCAGTGATTATAAAAAGTCCTAAATGCCCAACCCTTCACACAGACGTGTGCTGATGGTTTCTATTAGATCCAGGATGAAAAACAGGCAATTACGTAAGTTGTACATAAAATATTTACAGTTCTGCATTAGACGCAGCGGGCACAGAGCTGCAGTGCTGGGAAGGAGGTTTTGGGAAGCAGGAAATGCCTTGTGCCAAGGGCTGAGCTGCCTCGGGAGGTGGAAGGGCTGCTCCAGGTGACGTTCTGGGAATCAGGGAGGTGGCCAGGAGGAGAGATGGGAAAGGATGGAGCCCCGGTTCGGTGAGGAAATGCTGTCAGGACAAGAGATCTTAAAAGTTGAAAAAGGTCCTCTCATCCTTTGGGAGGAGTCAAATTGGAATGATAAAATCTTGCTGCCTTCATGTCGAGTGTTTAGTCAGGTTTGATCCTTTGCTGTCTGATACTGAAATATTTATCTGATCAGGTCTCTGGGAGTGCTGCCCTCTAATGATTCTGCATTTTTGAGGATTCTCTAGTGTGCTTTTTCACGCTTCTTTTCTGACCAAACAATTAAAACTGCAAAGCCAATGGAAAATCCCTTTAGGCTCGAAATGTCAGTGAGGTTCCCCCTGAAGAGATGAGGTGTTGGGGTGAGCTCCCAGCTCCGAGCTGCAGAGCTGCTTGTGGGGACACCATGAGATGAGTGCTGTGGTTACAGCCACGGCATTCTGAAAGCACTTGCTTGTCAGGCGGAAAAACAATAATTTGTGCTGCTCAGAGCTGTCTCTGCAGGGTAGTGCTGCACTGCCTGGCTCATCTTTAGCTGCTGCTTCTCTTAAAACACATTTCACAATATCACCGTGTGGGTTAAAGCATGGTGAATTGTGAAGTCAAACAGGTTAAGTGCTTTTTAATATATTTATATTCATTATATCTATATTTATATTTACACGTATTTATATGTGTTGTATTTATATTATTTATATTTCTATTCTTTGTATTTATATTATTTGTATTTATTATATTTATATTAATACCAGTGTTTCTGCAAGTCCCCTGGCTTGCTCAAGCACAGCAGCATTTTTTGGGAAGCATTCAGGCTCTTGCCAGAAGCCCAGCCAGGCTCAGCATTTGGCTGAACTCACAACTTGATTCATTTCTTCACACATAATCTCGGTTTCTCTCCCTGTTCCCTGTTTAGGACACGGATGAGGAAGATCCATACTGATGGAAGACTGAAGCTGTGGAAAAAAGCTAAAATTCCAGCACTGAAAATTGTGGTTAGATCCTTGCAGAGGCTGCTGGATAACCAGTGCAGATTGAAGGGATTGGAAGAATAATGCTGATGGGATAACTCACTTCTAGTTAAGCACAAAGTACTGATTTTCTAAAAATCTTCTCACTGGGGAAAAGGAAATCTCTCGCCCTCAGATCTGTGGAGCCTACAGAAGCCTCAGTGCCTGCAGTGCCAACGTGCCTTGGTTTTCCTGCAAATTGGTTTGGTTTATTGGTTTGGTTGCACAGGAAATTCCCACTTTTCCTGAGCCCTGGAAATCCAACTTTTTGAAGTAAAGGCTGCCCAGCTCTCTGGGCTGGGCGCCTCTGGGCGCTGGCAAGGTTTATTCTCAGCTTTTTTGGAACATACTGACTCACACCAGTTTGATGAAGTGATATCTGGCATCCTCTGTCTTGGAGTGAAGAGAACCTACTGCTTTTGAAGTATTTTTTAATTCAGCTGCATCACTGGGTACCTCTCCTTCTACTTGTAGAAGTGAAGCGCAATTCATAAAAACAATTTTTTTTCTTTTTATAAAATCAGAAATGCAAATGGGGACTCTGTTTCTGGGGACACACAACCCCATCTACCTCAGCCATGGACTCAAGCACTGCCCAAAGGAATGTTCTGTTTGCAGTAGTTGTTTTCTTCCTCCCTTCTTCTAGGACTCGTTTTAGGGAAATGGTGAATTGTGCAGCATTACTTCCCCTTGATGAAGGACATTTCCTCTTTCACCAGCCTTATCCACCAATGAATGGCAGAGAGCAGTGGGATTCATTCACTCAGTCCCTGAAAAGCTGCTTTCTCTCTGTGTCAGTCAAATATTCTCCTTTTACAGACGTGCTCCAGGTTTGCTGTTGATTTTGCTGTGCAATTACCAATAAATTGCATTATTCCATTCTGCATTGTAGGTATCTTTATTTGGCTAAATACAGCTGAACTCTGCCATCCTTTGGTGTAAAAATTGTCATGTGATGATGGGCAAAGGTTTTTAGGGAGCAGATTTAACCAAAAGGGAGCAGATTTAACCCAAAAGGGAGCAGGTACCAGCTCCCCCTTCAGCATCTCTGCTGGCTGCAGCTTTCAGGTGGGGTGAAGCTCTCACTCAGAAGTAGGTCAGCTGTAGATCTGTGCCTCCAGATAAATACATTTTTCTCCTGTCTGTTATAAAGTAATATTTAAAATGTTTGTGCTCCCTGGTGCCACAAATGTCTCTGTCAGCCAAAACTCTCCTGGGAAAGGCTGGTGGTGGGACCGTGCAGCCCGGGGGAAGTGGCTTTGCTGTTCCACTCCCAGCTCTCGCACACCACACCACTTCTCCTGGGGAACCAAAGGTTCTTTTTTGCTGCCAAATGCTGGATTTCAGCTGTGGCTCTTTGGCCGTGAGCCTGCTGGATCCTGGGCAAATATTCCTGGTGGGCAGCTGAGCTCCCACCTTGGAGCTGTGGGTGGTGCTGAGCTTTCTCTTCCCCTGCCACCCACACGGAAATTTCTGATTGCACCCTCGAACCCACTGGTGCTGGAATGGAGACCAGTGGGACGCTGGAATGGAGAGCTGCTCTGGTGTTTTGAGGGAAGAGGTAGGGTGAAAGTGGGCTTTCAAAGTGGCTGGGGGGGTGCCCCGGAGGAAAATCGGGGTCTGGTGTCTGTTCCAGAAGGAGGCAGCTGCCCGTGCTGTGCCAGGCAGGGTCGGGGCCCTGGCAGCACCAGGAGGAAGGCACAGCCACGTCACTCAGTGCTGCTGCCTCGCTGGGACACGATCCTGGGTGCAGCAGGGACAGTTCTCTGAGCAGCTCTGAGCCCCAAAAACAAAGCGGGAGGGAGCACGGGGTGTGTGCCAGGAATCTCTGTGTCCCGGACTGGTCATTGTGACTGGTCAGGCCAGTCCCTGACGCTGGGCCTGAGCCCCAGCTCGTCCCTGAGGTGCCTCCTGAAGCTGCCCCATCGCCCCTCTCGGGCAGGTGCGTGCTGGCTGATGCAAAGTTGGTTTCCCCTGTGTTGCGCATCCGTATTTGTTGTTCTGCTTTCTCTTGCGTGTGAAGATGGTCACCCGACTCAAGATACTCTGAATCACTCACTGAAGAGCCCTCTGTGCAAGACAAGCTGACTTCTCCAGGCCACACTAAGTGAGTATTTTTTGCTGTAATATTTATTTCTGGATTGTTTGTTGGTTTTTTTTTTCACTTGTTTTTCATGAGAAGAGAACCTGTTGGAACCCAGGGCACAGGAAATACGATCCTCAGAACCCCTCAGGACAGGCAGAGGAATATTTCCTGTGCCCTGGGTTCCAACAAGAACCAGGGGAGCAGCAGTGCTGCCATGTGCAGAAGCAGGGAAATGTGAACCCCGCGTGGTGTCTGTGCCCCTCTTCCCCCAGCCTGTCTGGGAAAGGCCATTTGGATGTGTCAGCACTGGCACACACAGAGCAGCCTGCTGAGTGGGTGCTGGCTCCAGCTGGTGCCTCCTCTCACTGCTGCGTGTCACAGGGGGAGACCCTGCAAAAATGTGTTCCCAGCCAGGACCAGGAATCCTTCTCAAAACCAGGGCAATAACTCCAGCATGGACTTGATGGCAAATAAGGCCCAGAACTGGAACCTTTTGGAGGTTCTGGGGACAGAAATCTCAGCTTTCTGCAGTCAGACAGGACTGGGGTTTGGCTGGCTGCTTCTGGCTGCTGCACGGGGGTGGTCCCGGGAGGGGGCAGCTCTCAGGTTTTGGCAGTGTCTCTGGGATGCTGTGCCTGCTGCCCTGAGCTGTGCTGGCCCAGCTGAGGGCGCTGGGGCTGAGCAGGAGTGCTCTTTGTAGGTCGGGTGTGCACCAGCACGGGCTGTGCAGCCAAGTGTGTCACGGCAGAGCTGCACAGAGAACAGCAAACCACACAAAACCCAGCCCCAGAGGGGTCCTGTGTTTGGGGAGGCAGATGGGAGAAAATTCCAGAAGGCTTGCTGCCACTGCTCAGGATTTTTTGTTTTTGGAAAGGCAGGATGATGGAGGTACAAAGCTGTAGTGATTTCCTCAGCCTAGAACTGATCCACGGGTCCGCAGCAGCTGATTCTGGGCCTGGAATCCCTGTCTGAGGCTCTCACTTGCACAGTAGAGTAAAAAGAGAGAAGCTACCAAAATGCCAGAGATGATTCAGCTCTTGTCTTTCTATTTCATGTCTGCAGTATTGGAAAATCCGTGCTGGTAATGGCAGCCTCAATTCCAGCTTCACCTGAGGGTTCTCTGGGCAGGAGAGCTGCTCTCAGTGCCAATTCACCCTCAAATGAATGGCCAGAGCTGGGAATCGTGGAACAGGGACAGGGCAGCAGGGTGCTGGCTCTTGCCCTCCTTGGGACACCGACTGGCACATTCCTGGTGCTGACAGCCAGCCCTTCCCTGTGCAGCAGGATAAATCTGCCATGTGTGAAAAGGAGATGTCAGCTTTATTCTGAGAGATGTGGAGCAGGTCAGGCTGAATGCAGAGAGCAGATGTGGCACTGCTCCAGCAGAACCTGTCACCACGTGCAGCACCCAGGGGCAAGGATGCAGATCTGGAGCAGGGGGTCTATTTTTTAGGACTAAATTTCTCTGGTTGTGTCGTATTAAAAACATCTGATTGCTTTGGGAGCAGTTAACACCTGCAGACACCTCAGCTCAGATGTCAGAGGCTTGACCCCCAAACTACCGGAAAGATGTGACTGAGGGGAAAGCGGAGGGGAGCAGAGCGCTCTCCCCCACACGAACCTTTTGTTTCCAGGCTCAGAGCCCTGGTCTCTGCCTCCTGTGCTGTGCTGAATTTCAGCCTCCCAGCCTCCGAGGCTTGAACTGGCTGCCATTCCTTGCTGTCCTGCCCCAGAGGACACCAGGTGTGTCGCCTCTGCTGTTCTTTCCAGAGGGAAATGAAGGTGTTGCTGAGCCTGACCCTGCTGCTGACGTGGCTGTGTAAGCTCTAAGTTTTGTTCTCCTCTGCCTTTGCTCTAAGGCCCATCAGTGCCTCCCCTCCTGCAGTGAGGGGAGCTGTCCTCTCCTGGGTGCCAGTCCCTCCTCTGGCCCTGCATCTCCCCTTCCTGCAGACCTCCCCTCTATACAGGCTGCAAACTGGATCCCTGGATGTGTCCTGTATTGAGGCTCCAAGGCTCTGAAAGAAGCAGAACTGCTTCACCAAGTCTAAGTACAGGGAGAGGTTTCCAAGGTATTGATTTTGGCTCTGCTCGAGGCAGGCAGCTCCCTTGGTCTTCTCCGCTGGCAAACATTTCTCATTTTCAGCTCCTCAGCTGGTCAAGAGCAACAGAACTTGTTCGGGAAGCTGCAGCAGTTTGCATTCATTATTTACAGGGTTTCAGACAAACACTTGGTGCTTGGCCAGGGCCCAGCCCTCGGTGGTGGTGGACAGGCTGAGCAGAGTGGCTCAGCCACGAGGATGAGCGAACCTGTCTGAGCAGCTCCCCGCTGAATCAGCTCAGGCAGCTCTCAGCAAACAGCAGCCAGAGCCTCAGCCTCCCCTCACAGTGCCACTGCAGGCTGAGGCACGTGGGGCTGAGAGCTCCAGTGACATTTTCTGCCCCTCTCATTTCAGAGAATCTTTTAGTTCAGAGAAGACCTTTAATCCCCTTCCTGCCGCACGCTCTGCAGCCCAGCGAGCTGGCAGCTGCATCGTGGGGGTTGCCAGCTCTGTGCTCTTTGATGTTGCCCTGGTTTACTTTTTTTCCCCGCTGTCCAGCTCCTCTAGAAACCCCAAGCTGTGGTTACATAGCCAGATGAGTACAAGCCCAGGTCTGGAGCCTGTGAGCAAAGGGGAAGGAAGCCAAATGGGCAGTGAGGGAGGAACTGAAATTCGTGAGAAGCGCTTGAATTGCCCCTGGCCTGGTAGAGATGAGAGCAGCACAGGTTCTCCCAGCCAGTGAGTCACAGGCACAGCCCTGCAGGAGCTGCAGGCTTTGGCTCCGAGGCGTGCAGGGCAGGGGTTGTGCTTCCCAACTCCCCTTCGGCTGGATCACACGGCAGCAGCCCTTGGTGTGGCGGCGGGAGGATGTGCTGCCCCACATCCCAGGCACGCCACGAGCAGGGGTCAGGCACGGGCTTGGCCTCTGCACTGGTCAGGGCCCTGAGCCCCAGGCTTCCCTGGAGAGGAGACAGCGATGGGGACAGGCAGGCTGCGCCTGGCTGTCCTCCCTGGGCTCATCCTGCTGTCCCTGTCCCCGGCAGGGCGCTGCAGCGGGGCTGCCGCCGTGTTCACGGAGCCCCAGCTCCAAGCTAGGGCTGGGGACTCCGTGCTGCTGCCGTGCCTCTTCCTAGACCCCGACAGCAGCGGAGGCACCCTGCTCAAGGTGGACTGGCTGCTCAAGGCAGGAGCTGGCACTCAGGTGGGTCAGGACAGCAGTGGCAGGGGAGGGGACACAGGGGCCAGTGGCAGGGCAGGGAGGGCGAGGCAGCCGTGGGGAGGCTGTGGGGAAGCGGCCCTGCAGAGGATGTGGGGAAGCAGGGAAGCAGCCGTGAGGAGGCTGTGGGG
>VXBQ01005603.1:41186-69733 GCA_013400175.1 Phainopepla nitens
GCTCCCCGCGGGGGACCCTGCCCCGAGGAGCCGCGGCAGCCCGAGGCGGGGGTCCCCGCTCCGCGCCCAGCCCCTGCACCCCGCCCGCCGCGCCCGGGGATGCCGCCCGCGGGCGCTAACGCCGCTCTCCGCTCTGCAGACGGACGGTCCGGAGCGCCGGGGATAAGTCACTCGGCCAAGGTGACTTCGCAGCCGAGCCCCAGCTCCGAAGTCCCGGCTCCAGCCCCTGCCCTGCCCGCACCGGCGCTCCCGTCGCCAGCGCTTCTCCTGCGAGCACTGCGGCTGCACCCCGCTTTGCCCCGCTCCTGCGCTGCCCGGCGAGCGGGGACCGCGCTGCCTGCCTGCCCGGGACCGGGGGATGCCCGCGGGGAGGCCGTGCACTGCTTCAGCGCCAGCACGCCCGCCGACAGGTCATTGTCTTACAGTTCGTTCGGTACAACGACCACCCGCATGTGCTTGTCCCTGGCGCGGGGACCGACCCGCGCCGCGGGGCCGCTGCTTGGAGCATGATGCCCAGCCCTGTGCCCAGGGATGCCCGAGATCCCCCGGCACAGGCTGCAGGGAGGGCCTGGCAGCCGTTCCCTCCCCACTGCACAGCTGGGGCAGGCTCCAGCCACCCGCCTGTGCCTCACGCACCCGCTGCACTCCTGCCCCCCGTGGGTCATCCTCGAGTCAGCCTGGAACCGAGGGCTGGCTGTGCAGCGCTTGCTGCTGGGGCACTCTCGTGGGAGGCATTTTAGAGGGCAAAGTTCTTAAGTTAAAGGATGCTGGAGACACAAAAAGGCATGTAAGTACCTGAGCCCCTGCAAGATTTGGGTGCCGGCACCTGAGCTGGCAGTGGGGTGGTAGGAGAGACTCGGAGATGCTTGAGACCACTCGGGGGCCTGGGGTCCAGGGCGTGGAGGTGGGAACCTGGTCCCACAAGTGGCTGTGGGGGCGGCTCTCTCCATGTCTGTGGGTTTCGGGGATGCCGTGCCCCGCAGGGAGTGGCAGCGGGCTCCTGGCTGCAGCATGGAGCTCCCTGCACAGGAGAGCTGGGGGCCGTGCGTCCCGTCCCGGAGCACACCGCACCTGGCTGCGGGCTGGCCAGGAGCTCCTCTCTTTGAACCCCGCTGGAGAGGAGCCCGGCCAGCCTGCCAGGCATGGCTTGCTGCCTGCGCCAGCCCGTCACGCTGACTTTCATGGGCAGGGAAAGTTTTTCTAGAGCGGCTTTCCCACAGATGGCAGTCCGGAGTGAGCGCGGTGCTCAGCGAGCCCCCGCACCGTGGGGGGCTCCCCCTGCAGCCAAGGCTCCAGCAGCAGCAGGGCTGGCTGCTCCCTGCTTCCCTGGGCTGCCTCTTGGGAAACGCTGGTGCCTGCAGGCATGGGAGGGAGCCTGGAGCCCCCAGAGGAGTGGCCCTGAAGGCTGGGGTCTGGTGGTGCAAAGTGCAGCAGCTTTGGGAGGTTTGGGGAAAGCAGCGCTGAGAGCTGGCGTGTGGCAGGCTCAGCCAGAGCTCCCCCAGCGTGCTTGCCTCGCTGCTTTATTTAGTGGTAAGGTATCAGTTCTGTCTTCCGGAGAGCACCGGATGACAGCAGCAAGGTCAGCCTCGATTTACCCACACGTGCAATCCGGGTTACATTCCAGGGGTGGCAGACAGGTTTTAAAGTGTTACAAGCTGCAAGGAATCGTCTTTCCTGTGAGTGCGTGTCCGCTTGCAGCTCAGATGTACCTGCAGAGCCAGGCAGCCCTCTGGCAACTCCTGCTCCATGGGGACAGCTCCCGTCCCCTGGGACACTCCTGCCTTCGAAGTGCCCTCTGTAGCATCCCCAGGGCTGCTCTAGGAGCCTGACGGCTGCCGGAGATTCCATCTGCCGGGAACCACTCCCTGACGTTAGCTCCGGCCTCTCGAGCAGAATGAGGAGTGTTTCTGTGTAAAGTTAAATAACTCCTCGCCTGCAGTGCTTGCAATGCAGCACTGCAGCAGGGCCCGGAGCCCAGGATGCAGGGCTCTCGGGCTTGGCTCCGGCTGCGACGTGCCTGGGGAGTTGTTAGCACCGGCTTGTGTGGGAGAATAAATCAGCAGCTGAGGCGGCTGCAGAGAGAGGCCAATCCCAGACTGAGGGCAGCGTGTCCGAGTTAAGGGGTTGGGGCAGCTGGAGATCGGCGTGTAGCCGTGGGAAAAGCTGTGTCCCCTGGATTTTCCTCCCAGGGAAATCTCTGCAGGGTTGGCTGAGGTCTGGGAAAGGGGAGGATGGTGCTTTGCTGGGCCGTGTCACGTCTCAGCCGTGCCACATCACACAAACGGGATGGGGCCGTGGTGGGATGGGGATGGGGAGCGGGGCTGCTCCTCTGGGCAGGACCAGAGCATGCCCGTGCTCCCAGACAGGACCTGTGGGGACAGCGGTGGCCCAGCCCAGCGCAGTGCCAGCCCCTGCACCCCAGCGGCGTTCAGCTCCTGCCGGCTCCTCTCTCCCTGCTGGCGGGGAGGCGAGGAGCGGCAGAGCTGCATCCTGCAGTCTGAAGGTCATCCCGCAGCTCCAGAGGGAGCGGGGGCTCTCGCTGCCGGGCGTGAGGGGGCCGCTCCCGAGGGCCAGGCAGGGCTGCGGGAGGGCGAGCGGGTGGCAGGCGGCCAGGACAGCCCCGCTAATTACTGCTCCAGCTCCCGCCTCAAGAACAGAGCTCTGCTTCGCCTTGGCTTTCTTCTCCCCCTTGAAGGTCTAGCTGGAGGCCTGTGGATAACATGCAAATCAGGGCTCTCATTTGCACGCTTTATTCGCGGGGATATTCTGGTTGCCTTTGAACCCGCGCTGGCTCAGTGGGTGACCCAGCCCCAGCTCCTGCAGGAGCAGCTCCCCTCTGTCCCCGAGCCGTTCTAGGGCTGGAGACAGGCGCCTTTGCTCCTGCCATGGAGACGAGGGGTGACAAAGCCTTGGCCTCACTCTCTCCTCCCCTCTCCCTGCCAGGTTTGCACATCTTCGCCATCGCCGTCGCCTTGGAGGTGTCGGTGGGGAAGACCAACACGGTGACAGCCCTGAACAACTCCAACGTCCTGCTGCCCTGCGTCTTCACCACCTGCACAGGCTTCCAGGACCTGGTCTTCACATGGTATTTCAACTCGACAGAGCTGGTGGGTGACTCTCTGGGCTCTGCCTCTGCTTTCCTGGCAGGTCCTGTTGTGTTTCCCCAGTGCTGCAGTTCTCGCAGTTCCCCTTCTCCTCATGCAGGATGCCCTTCTCTCTGAGTGTCACCAGCTCTGGAGGGGACACGCTGTGCAAGCGGGGTGACTCAAATACCCCAGAACATTGTGCTTTTGGCACAAAGCTGTTCTAGATTTGCTGCTGCCCACAGGCTCATTTATTTTCATAAACTGCCTGTTCAGGTGCAACTCTGCACTTAGGGCAAAATATGGTTCATTTCCTCCTCCTTCACTCGCTCTGAAATATGAAAGGTTCTGTACAGATTTGCTTCCCGCTGGGAATATTTGGCTCCTCAATTCCTCAGCAGAAGGGCTGGTTTGGAGCACTTCTGGCCAGCTTGCTTTCTGTGGGGATCTCCCATTTTTTGCATGTTCTGTTCCATCGCTTCAGAGCAGGTCAGATCTGCTGCTTCCCAGCAGGATGTGCATCAGGTTCCTCTCCACGGCCGTTCCTGTTTTAATGGGGTGTAATAGGACGTTTGGTGGGGGTGTCTGTGTGTGCAGAGCTCAGTCTGGGCACCCTCAGGAGAGCGTGAGCCTTTCCCTCACCCAGCTGATCCCGCCCCGCTGCCTCTGCAGATTTACCACGGCAAGATCAAGAACAAAGCCACGGAGCCCACCCGCATCTGGCACAACCCGCGGGTGGAGTTCGTTGGCTCCACCACCAAGAAGGACAACAACATCTCCATCGTGCTGAACAGCGTGGAGTTCAGCGACGCCGGCAAGTACACCTGCCACGTCAAGAACCCCAAGGAGAAGAACGCCCAGCACAACGCCACCATCTTCCTCACCGTGGTGCATAAGAGTGAGCGCTGGCCGGGGCACCGGGGTGGCGCCGGGCTGGTGGAAATGCCGACACACGGTGACAGGCTCCTCGGCTCACTGCTGTGGGTGACACCCCTGGGAGCCCCGGGTGGAGGAGGCTGTGGGGTTTTGGGGTGGGATGTGCAGCCGGGAGCTCCCCGCTCCCCTCCTGCCCCCTCGGCACCTTCTTGATGGCAGTGGTAATGAAGAGAGGGGGTCTCCAGCTTGATGCAGGCATGCAGCCGTTTATTGACACACACAGCTGAGTTTATATGCCTTTTCAGCTATTGCTAAAAATAGCACGCTAATATTTGTGTAACTAGGCTATATTGCTGCATTGTAACTAAGTAACATGGCTTAATCAATGCCTCGTGCTAAGCGAACCAGGTCTGTACCACAAAACAGCACACTAAGCACATGGTACCGAGCACTCTCTTACCTCTCGCATTCCTTTTCAAAATCCCGCTTTCTCTCACCGAGGCTTGCGGCCTGCTACACCTAACACATCCGTGTCTCCTGTGACAAGCTGAGCAGTGCTTGCAGTCTGCTCTCTCACTGTATCCCCACACCTTCTCTCCCGCAGTGGAGAAGACGGACAACACGGTGACGCTCATCATCGTGGGCGTGGTGGGGGGGCTCATCGGCCTCCTCATCCTCTTCATGCTCACCAAGAGGGTGGTCCTGTTCATCATCAAGAAGACGCAGGACGGGAAGTGAGTGCGGGGCTGATCCCCTGGGGTGGCGGTGAGCGGGGCCGAGGCGCCGTCAGCTGCCCGAGCGCTCTCCCTGTGCAGGAAGGAGTGTCTGGTGAGCTCGTCAGGGAACGACAACACCGAGAACGGCCTGGCCGGCTCCAAGGCGGAACAAAAAGCACCACCAAAGGCATGAACGAAGCAGCGGCGCGCCGCGCCCGCCCCGCCGCGCCGCGGGAGCCCGGGCACGGGACGAGCCTTCCCCTTTTGTTTTCTTTCCGAACTGCCAGCGCTTGAGACATGTTTCTATTACACACGTGCCTGCAACCTGCACTGCTTCTCGGACACGGCTGCGGCTGCCGGGGGGACTGGGAGCTTCTCGCGGACTCGGACTGGGAGGCTGCTGGGGCGCAGGGAGCCGCCGGCTCCGCTCTGAGCACAGGCAAGAGGGAGCCGGGCACCGGGGCAGGGGCAGGGGCCGGTGGGTGCTGGGCACCGCGGGTCCCGGCGTGCCCGGACGGTGGAGCGTGGGGTGGCAGGCTGGGTGCTGAGCTGAGGTGGCTGGGAGCTGCCTGCTGCATCCAGAAGGTTTCCGGAGCAGGGCAGGGATGCTCAGAGCTGGCCGTGCAGATGGAGCGGCGCAGGAGGACGGGAGGGAGCAGGGCTGTGATAAGCACACTGGAGAGCCAAATCAGAGACTGGCCCCGGGCTGTGGCCCGGTCCCTCCCACAGCAGGGCTGCGGCGGTGGCCGTGTCCCAGGGTCACTGCTGGCCCGTGAGGTGCCACATTTCACCCTGGCTCTGTCCCCGCGCGGGAACATCCCTGGGAGCAGGGGGGCTTCACCGCAGGCTGCCATCCTGGGAGCGCTCCCTGGCTTTGTGCTGCCCCCTCCCCTCTCTCTGGAGCTCGGCACTCGGAGCAGCCATGCTTTTGATGCTGGTGCCAAGGCTGAACTCATTACGTGGATGTTTTTGTATGAGATTTCAGGGGGAAAGCAGCCAATTGCATTTCCCTTTTGCTGTGGCATCCACGGCCATGCAGGGAGGGAGCACAGCCGAGCCCTGGTGAGGGGAGCCGGGCCAGGGCTGTGCCACCGGCCTGCTGGGCAACCCTGGGCAAGTTGCTCTGCCTCTCCACGCCTCAGTTTCCCCATCTGTAAAATGGGGACAATAATATTGCTCTACCTCACGGGGTGGGTGTGAGGTTTCCTTGGCTATGAGGGTGAAGTGCTCAGGATGAGGGTGCTGCAGAATGCCAGGGGATCTGTGAGTGGGCTCACAAGGCTGTGAGCCACAAAGTGAGCGAGCTACAGCCAAGGCTGACAATTTCCTTTAAAATGTGACTTGTTCCCTGTTTCTCCAATTGGTGGATGCCCGGCAGTGAAGCTGCAGGACAGGCAGCTCCCCCATCCCCACGATAAATTGGGATTCCCAGCTGAGCCATGACTTGCTGTGGGGGCTCGTGCCCTGGCAGAGGTGCTGGAGTGGCCCTGGCGAGGATTTGGTGGCCAAGGTGAACAAGGAAAGGCTGGGTGCTACTTTCTCTGGAGATGCTGGTGCACAGCGGCCTGGGCACCCCAGGCTGGGCTCGGGGGCACCCATTGGAGCAGGGCTGTGTGCTCAGGACAGGGGACATGTGCTGGACCTGGCCCCAGACCGGTTCCCTTGGCTGTTGATAAGACAGGCAAGTGGGAGTCAGGATGTTGATCTTCTCTCTGAGGGCCTGTGGGACCCTCAGGCCGATCACTGACCTCTCTGTGCTTCAGTGTCCCCACTGTGAGGGGACAGTGTGGCTGAGCTGCCTCTCAGGAGGTGTGAGGCGCCCTGCACAGCCGCGGCCCCGGGGTGGCAGGCGCTGCGGTGCCAGGTGCTGTGACACGCTACCGCCACCTGCGAGAGCCCGGGAGGAGGCGTGAGACCTCCCAGTCACCCCGAGAGACCCCCGGCCCGCCCTTGGAGGAGCCCTCCCGCGGGGGAGGACAGCGAGGCGAGGAAGGGAGGTTTTTAAAGAACTGTTTTTAGCTGTCCTAACCTGTTGGCCTTTTCTAGCCGGCGCGTGGACGCAGCTCCACTCCCCGTTGCNCTCTCAGGAGGTGTGAGGCGCCCTGCACAGCCGCGGCCCCGGGGTGGCGGGCGCTGCGGTGCCAGGTGTTGTGACACGCTACCGCCACCTGTGAGAGCCCGGGAGGAGGCGTGAGACCTCCCAGTCACCCCGAGAGACCCCCGGCCCGCCCTTGGAGGAGCCCTCCCGCGGGGGAGGACAGCGAGGCGAGGAAGGGAGTTTTTTAAAGAACTGTTTTTAGCTGTCCTAACCTGTTGACCCGGCCCAGCCACCCAGCGCAACCACCCCCACCCCCCGATGCAATGCTGCACTGTGCATGGATTACTGCTCTGGCTCGATGGGAAAAGCCCACACCAGCAGTTTTAGGAACGTAGCTCCGTGTGCTCTGGGGGAGCGGGCTGCCCCGGGGGCTTGTGCCAGCCCCGGAGGGGTTCCTGCTGCCACCGGGCCTGGAGGGGCTGCAGAGGCTTCCCGGGGCGTTTCTGGGGGTGTGTGCTGCCACAGACACGTGTGTGTCCAAGCAAGCGTGGGAGGAGCCTGCGTGTGAGCACAGGGGTGTGCGCCGGGCTGTGTGATGACTTACAGCACATCTTTGCACTGTAGAGGTTTAGTTAGCTTTGCCTTGAATGAAATAAAGTTTACGTTTACTAGAGAAACTCGCCGTGGTTTGGGGTTGCTGTGGGTGTCTGTTTAGGTGTGGGGGGGACTGGGTAAAAATAACCCCGTGAGGAAGCAGGACAAAGGCTCGAGAGGCTGTTTGAAAAAACAAATCCTTTCCTTTAATGGGAATAGAGGGACACTCGAGAGCACAAACATCATTTCTCTCTGTACAACAGGAGTGAGCTGACAGCAGCTTGGCCCCCCAGGAGCCATCCTGCCACAGCGGGGTCAGCACAGGGCAATAAATTAATCTTTCTCCGGAAGGGAGCTCGGGCCAGTGAGATTCCTTCACGGCATCAGTGGCCGTCACTCCGAGTCACCCTTTGCCTCCTTGGCTGGGCTCTGGCACCCTCAATCACAGCTGCCAGCGAGGGTTTAGGAGCCTCTGCTCACCTTCCGTGGCCAGAGATCCATGTCCATGCTGCTGCCAGAGCAAGGGCAGAGGGATGGGAAGGGAGGCGAGGAGTGACCTGTTCTGGTCTCAGAGCTCCGACTGCCAGGGAGAGAGGCACGGGAGGAATTGAAAGCTCTGAAAGGGCAGCCAAAAGCAAGGGGAAAGGAGCTGAGTCCTCGGGCAGGACGGCACTGACCCTGCGCACGGCGTAGATCCAGTCCAGGTAGGCACGCACGCTGGTGTAGACGCCGGGTGTGCTGGGGGTCCCGCAGCCCTGGCCCCAGCTGACGATGCCCACCACCTGCCAGTGCCCGCCCGAGTACAGGAGGGGCCCGCCGCTGTCCCCCTGGAAGGACAGACCCTCAGGGTGGCCCCACGGAGTGACAGCGATTGCAGCAGCCCCTCCCAAAGCAGCTCTTCCCTCGAAGCAGCTGGCTACAGACCCAGCCAGCCCTGTGCCCAGCCCAGGCCCCACCTGGCAGGTGTCCACGCCGCCCTGGGGCANCACGGAGTGACAGTGATTGCAGCAGCCCCTCCCAAAGCAGCTCTTCCCTCGAAGCAGCTGGCTACAGACCCAGCCAGCCCTGTGCCCAGCCCAGGCCCCACCTGGCAGGTGTCCACGCCGCCCTGGGGCAGGCCGGCACACAGCATCCTGTCGGTGACATCGCCGTGGTAGGCGGCCAGGTTGCAGCTCTGCTCGTCGATGAGCTCCACCTCGGCCTGCTGCAGGCGCTGCGACAGCTTCCCTGGGGCACACATGGCCTCTCAGAGGGACTGGGGGCCAGCCCTCCGGCCCCTCTGCTCCTGCCAGCGCTGCTGGGGGCTCTGCCCTGTCCCCGTCACCCCCTCGCCGTGCCACTCACCGTGCTCCTCTGTGTAGCCCCAGCCGATCACCCACAGCGGTGTGCCCGGCACCAGCTCCTCATCAAAATAGGGCAGGCAGATGGGCTTGGTGCTGTCTGGAAAGGAGATGTGAGGGCTGGGGACAGCCACCAGCTTGGGCACCCCGCTCCCTGCTCCGGCACTCGGTGCCCGTGGGACGCTGCCACGCCGGGCATCGCCATCCCAGCCCACGTCCCCAACAGGGGACACCTGTGGCTCCTGCCCCGAGCAGGCTTTGCCAGGCTCACCTGAGTCACGCACGGGGGAGCGCAGCTTCACCAGGGCGATGTCGTTGTCCTTGGGGGACGCCGGTGTCACCTCCGCCAGGAACACCTTCTCCACGGCGAGGGTGGCAGCGCCGGACAGGAGGTCGGAGCCGGCCTTGACGCGCCAGCTCTGGACGATGGGGTTGTTCCTGAGCACGGACAGCGCTGTCACCGCTGGGGGCAGGCGCAGAGCCCCCCGCAAGCCGTTAATGGCCGGGCGTTTGCGCAGCACGCGGCTCTCACCCGCCTCTCACCCGCCGGGGACGTGGTGCCCACTCACTTGAAGCAGTGCGCGGCCGTCAGCACCCAGCCGGGCCCGATGATGCTGCCCCCGCAGATGTGCTCCTTCCTGTACTGCAGGCTGACCTGCCAGGGCCACGCCTCGATGGCAGCCGGGCTGCCCCCCAGCACCCGCGGCGTCCTCACGCTCTGCCCGCAGTCTGTGAGGGGACACGCAGAGGGGGCTGGGACAGGAGGGACAGAGCAAACGGAGGCTCCCGGGGGCAGGAGCGTGGCCAGGGCACCTCATCCCCACAGTCACCCCCCGCCCCCAGGCTTGCTGGAAGGGGTCCAGCCATCCCCTGCCTGCTTCAGCCCCCCGGGGTAATTAGTCGAATCAGGGTAATTTGCTGGTAAAATAAACCCATGCAGGCAGCTGGGTAAGCCTCCCTTAGGTGTTTCATTTCTGGGAGGTTTGTGCCAGCTTAACGAGGTTAGCAGTAATTAAATCCATCTTTCCTCGTGTAAACACCACGGAACAGTCTTGGGATGGAGCCACACTCCCATGGGCCATGCCAGGAGCAAGGACCTGGAGCAGGACGAGGCCCCAGTGCCCATCACGGTACTTACTGGAACAAAAGAGTGACACAACCAACCCCGAGAGGCATTTCCTGCAGAAAGGAAGGCAAAGAGTCGGATTTGGCTCCTCTGCAGGCACCGCAGGCTCCTGCTCAGGGTCTGCACAGTCCCCACTCACCCGCCTGGCTCCAGCACCTGGAGGCTCCCGTTGCTCAGCACGACCTCGCGGGGTGGCAGCGGCTGCCCGGTGCTCACCTCCACGCCCTGGAAAGTTGGGGTGCTGGAAGACACGGGGGGACAGGCCTTCAGGTGTGGGGGAGGACAGGCACTGCTGCCTCAGCACCCCAGGAGCCTGGATCCCACAGGAAAAAGGGGCTTCCGTGGGACAGGGATGGCAAAGGGGGGATGTCACAGCCCTGGAGGGGGGGACACTGAGCCCAGGAACAGGGACAGGAGCAGCTGAAGGACAGAGAGCCTTCCCTGCTATGCAGAGCAGCGAGCAGGTCTGGGAGAGATTAGGGGGGTCCTTGCTGTCGTGACATTTGGGACCTGTGTTCAAAGGCTCCATCACGGACTTTTTGGGCCTGGAAAATGCCAGGTTTGACTCGGTCTGGGCTCCTACAGTGGCTCAAACACCAGAACCCATCTTAAAAGGGAAGTGCAGGGCCCTGAGCCTCCCTCTCCAGGTGAGCTGTGTTGGCAGGGACACCCTGGGCTGCTCTGGGGAGGGCAGGGCTGCAGGCAGGGGGCATGGAGGCAGAGCAGGAGCAGGGCAGGGTGCCCGTGGGCTGTGACACAGCAGGGCACAGCACTCTGCTCTCATGGGAGGCTGCCAGGGCTGCGAGCCAGCTCCTGGGGATGGACTGAAACCATTAGTGCAGAGCTCTGAGTGCTGCACAGGTGAACAGAGCCCCACTCCAGAGGAGCTTTTAGGAAGAGGGAAGGTGAAGCAGGGGGAAGCAGCAGGTACCTGCTGTAGCCCATCTGCTCACAGGCAGCTCTGGCCAGCACCGGGGTGAAGTGGTCGTGGCACACACAGGACCAGGCCCCAGTGTGGCTGTTGAGCACCTGCAGGATGGATCTGTCTTTGGAAACGCGGGCTGGAGGCAGACACAAAGTCAGCTTTGGCAGGCTGGCCGCAGCAGCCCAGCCCCCGGAGCTCTGGCGGGGGGTCCTGCACTCACCCCCGGCTGGTGGCCCCTTGGGGACCCACTGGGGACAGTTGGCCTCGTCCTCGCCCTGCAGGCAGTCCAGCTGCCCATCACACACCTGCTTCAGCGGCACCAGCTTCAGGGGCTGCTTGCAGAACAGGTAGTGGTGGTCCAGGTAAATCTTCACTGGAGGGAGAGGGGGGCTCAGTGCAGAGCCCCAGCTCCGGGCAGGCTCGGGGCTGGCTCGGGGGGATCAGCAGGGAGCTGGGCCTGTGTGTGCTGAGCCGTGGCCACGGGAAAGGAGGGGGACAGAGATCAGGAGCTGTACCCAGGAACCCGATGACGACCAGGCAGGCGAGGGTGAGCACCACGGCCAGGACGAGGATCCCGACCCGCTTGAAGGACTCCGGCGCCCTGGAGGATTTGGGTCTCATGCAGGGACCTGCAACACAGAGGAGCGTGGCCCTGCATGGCCGGGCTCAGCCTGGCACCGCTCGTCTCTCCCAGCTCCCACCGGCGTTACCTCTGCCGTTGAGCCGCTCCGAGGCCGAGTCCTGCAAACCAGAGAGGAAAAGCAGTGATGAGCTTAAAATGCCGGCAAAAAGCAGCTGGAAGCTAGGAGTGGCAGTGGGAGTGAGTAGCTGGCCCCGTGGTGAGCTCACAGCCCGGGGAGGGCAGCAGGGATGAGCAGGGAGACTGCCCCGACCTTCACCTGAGGTGGCTTTAGAGCTGCTGGGAATGGGGGTGGCTTGTCCTGTCGTGACAACGCCCGGCTCTGCGGTCACCCGGGGTCACCTGCTGCCTCCTTCCCAGAGACACCACCTGTGCAATTCCAGTAACTGCCTCTCCGTGCTATAGACTTACCGTCATTAACACACCAGAGCCTTAAAAAGTCACAGGTGTTGTGAAAGAGGCGCTTTCTGATGTGCGGAGAAACCCTGAGTCAAAATACACACGCCTGCGGGGCTGCGGCACACGGGCATGTCACCGAGGGGGCTGTGCCTTCGGGAGGGTCAGAACCGGGGTGGCACAGCCCGAGTGCTCCCCGGCGGGCTGCAGGAGCACCGGAGGAACCAGCCCGAGCCAGGGGAACCAGCACTCCCAGGGCGGGGAGGGAGGGAGGAGGGAGGGCTGTGCCGCTGCTAAGACACGGGGTAAACACAGCCAGGGCTGGAGAGGGGATGACTCAGGCATCGATCCGCTTGAGCTCCTCAGAATTGCCCTCCTGGAACAACTCCTTGCAGGAGAAATCCCCGGCGATGGGAGGGCAGGTGCTGTGAGCCCGTGCTCGGGGGTGGCTGAAGGCCCGAGCCCCTTGGGGAGGGTTCAGGCGGGCACTGGAGGGGTCTGTGCCGTGTTTTCCAGCCGTGCTCATGCTGTGCCACAGAGCAGCCATTTGGAAAGGTGTTCCTGCTCCACTGAGGTGTTCTCTTCCATGCCCTGCCAGCCCCAGTGAGCTCCTCTCTTTTGCTGTTGCTTCTGGGCTCTGCCACCACAGGTAAGACAAGATTTTTGCATGAGCCGAGGTGAGGAAGGTTAAACCCGCTGTGACAAACCCACAGACCCAGGTGGGTTTGGCTTTTAGAAGCCTTTGCTCCAGCTGCTGAGCTTCCAGAGCAGCACAGGTCTGGAGATGATGGTGTTTGTCACATCAGAGGAGAGCCGAGGTCCCTGTGCCACCCCAGGGCTCCGAGGCTGGCACTTGGCAGAGCGAGGCGGGGGCACCGGGGATGTGGCAGAGCTGAAGGGGGCTGAGTGCCAAGGTCAGAGGAGAGGTGAGCCCTCCCTGCCCGGATCACTGTGCCAGGGCATGTTTAGCCATGCACACACGCCATTCCAGCAGGATCTTACAGCAGGTGCCAAGCCATTGTCCCTGGGTTAGCTCACAAAGGCAGGCTGGCTCCGCGAGCCAGGACGTGTTGCCTCCCTGCCGTGCCCCTGCAGCACGGCTGGGCTGCTGCTTTGGGAACAAGAAGTGACCTGTGCAGGGGAGGACTGGGTCCTGCCTGGTGCCATGTGGCCGTGTCCCAGCATGCTGGTGTCTGGCTCTTTGAGGAAACGCCAGCAGCCTTCCCCCCAAAGCCGGGCTCGGCTGGCACCCGTGCCGAGTGTGGGCAGCTTGTGGCAAATTCCCCACCCCTGGACGGGCTCTGCTCAGCTCCTGGGCTGCAGAGCCTGTTTCCTGGTGGCAGGGAGCTGCTGGGAGCAGGAGGGCAGGACAGGGAGGGGAACCTGGGTCCTGCATCTCCCACCTGGGCTGCCCTTCCTGAGCCGCTTCCCTGCGGAGAGGGGCAGAATTCCCTGGGGGGTTTGTAAGCCTGCAGCAGCCTCTGCCAGCCCAGGGCACGCAGGGCCGGTCCTTCCTCATGCTGACCTCCTGTGTCACCACGGGCCTGGGCCAGGCACCAGCTGGATAATGGGATCCTAACGGTTCCCTGGGAACGGTCCCAGGCCCTGATGGATCCTCCAGGCCCCACTGCAGCAGCACGGCTGCCCCTGTGTCCCCACGCTGCCCATTCCTGTCCCCATCACGTCATCCACTGCTGGGATCCTTTCCAAGACACCAGGGCTGGCGTGGACGCAGGTGAGATGGCTGATTATTGGGTTTTTTGGGCTTTTTTTTTGCACTTTCTTCAATCCATGAGCCTCTTCTGATTCGAAGGGATTCAGAGCTTGGAGCTGCCTCTCCATGACTCCTCTCAAGGCCACACTAGGAGCAAGGGCTGCTCTGGTTAAATCCCAAGCTGGGCCAGGGCCGTGCCCGCTCCTGGAGGAGAGGAGGCACGCGATTTCCTGCAGATCTCAGCACTACCAGAACTAACTGAGCTCCCTTGCCGTGCTCTCCATGTCACCACGGCCATTCCAGGCTCCAGCTGGAGTGCCGGCCCAAGAGCCGTGGAGCTCTGGGGACCTCTCCACCCCTTCCAACGGAGAGCCCCTGCTGGGGGCTGCGGGCTGTGCTGAGCCGGGCTTCCTCCCTCCCTCAGGAGCAGGTGGGACGTTCCTTCACCAAGCCAAGCCGTGCAGGGCGATCAGATTCCGAGGGTGGCTCCTTGGCTGCGGGGATTGAACCCGTGGGTGTGTGCAGGCGCTGCAGGGAGTGAGTTCCCCACCCTGGAGGGGTGGGTGTCCCGGTGTGCTGCTGCTGCCGGAGGGCTTTGCGGTGCCCGGCGAGCTCGGCCATACGGGCCGGCCCTCCTGGGGACGTGTCTCCCTCCCAGGGAGGGACCGCATGCCAGGCTGGGGTTTGGTGGCCGTGGCTGCTCCTGCGCAGGGCGCTGCAGTGAGTCCCCCGCGCTGAGCGCAGGGACCGGCAGTGCCACGCTGGGAGCTGCACCGGGGGCTGGCAGGGCCGGGCTCTCACCCAGGAGTGGGATGAGACCCTTCAGAAGGTCCCGTTCCCCTCGGCACGGGGGACACTGCCTTGCTTGTCTGCTCCCCGGGCCGGGAGAGGGAAAAGCAGCCCCAGCAATGCGGGAGCGAGAGCTGGCGGGTACCCAAGAGCCATCTCCAGCCACGGAGGGGTGTGAGGAACGGGGGGAGCCCTTCCTCGGCTGCTGCCAGCGCCGGGGAGCAGCAGCTCCCTGCGCCTGGGCTGCCCCATCCGCTCAGGACCGCCCCGGGCTGGGAGTGCGGCCGGTGCCCATCCCGGGGCCGGGGGCAGCGCTGCCAGCGACTCACCATGTCCGTCCAGCTCCGGCGTGGTCCTGCCGCCCGCGGAAACCCGGCAGGAGTCCCCGGGACACGGGGAGGCTGCCCCGGAGCCGATGCTCCCGCAGCCCTGTGCGTGTGCTCGGTGCCCACGCCGCGCTCACACTGCGGCAGGACCGCCCCGGCCCTCCTTAAAACCCACAAGGGGAGTTGTGAAACAGGAATTATGGTTTGTATTGTAATACAACACCGGTCTATCAGCAGCACCATCACCTGCGGTAATCTGCCGAGCATCTGCCACCGCAGGTGACTCACCTGCGGGGCTGCTGTCACCAAACAGCTTATCAGAAGTGAACGGACTGATTTTTCCTGCTCCTCCTGATGATAAGAGGATCCACTGCCATCCCGCTCTTTGTCCGGCTCTTCCGCGTTGCGCCGGGTTGATGTCAAGCCGAGGTTTGAGTAGGCGGAGGAGGAAAGGAGGAGAGTTGGTGCTCTGGGTCACTCGGTCTGTGTGTCCCCGGCAGCCCCAGGCCTCGGCCGGCAGTGCCGGGGAACTGAAAGAGAAGGCCCATGGAAAGTTACCCCAGGCTGCAATGGGGGGACCGTGGGGTGATCCCGGGGATGGCTGAGGGTCACAGATCTGTGGTTACCCAGCAATAATCAATCCCTCTGGGATGCAGCGGTTTGCCTTAGCCTGGCAGGGTGGGAGGCAGGCTGAGGTGCCCCAGCCGGGTGAGGGTGGCCCTGGGAGCGGGCTGGGGTCGGGGAGGCTGCTGGCTGCCCTCCGCACACTCACCTGGAGGTGCTGGGTGTGCAGGATGTGCCGAGCAGCTAATTACCCCCTGCTCCTGTGCTAATCCAGCTTTCCCAACGGTCCCGCTGCTGCCAGCAGGAGACTGCAGGGCACCCACGACCTGCAACTCCCCGGGGAGCTGTGCCACCGCTGTGCCAGCTCACCCCTGCCAGCAGGGATCCTGCCTGCTCCCACAGCCTGGCCAGAGATTCACCTGGGGCTCTGCAGGTAAGGGACACGGTCCCCACACTCACACCGAGGGTCCAGCCCCCTTGGGAGCTGTGGGGACCTCGTCTGGCTGCATCCTCAGCCCTCGTGGTCCATGTGATGCCCAGAGAATGCGGGATGCAGGGTCCAGCCAGAGGCTGCCTGTGCTACCGTGGCAGATTTCAGCTGGAGAAATGTTTTACAGGCTGCAGCAGCAGGAGCTGGGCAGAGCTCAGGTCCCTGGTGCACCTGGCAGGTCCTGGCAGCCTCGCCAGAGCACCCCAGTGCCAGCCCTGCTGCCAGGAAAGGGAGAGCAGCCCAGGAGCAGTGGCACGGCAGGAGCAGCTCTTCCTCCTTTGAGGATCCGAGGCTCTGAGGAAGCAGCTGGGGTTGGCAGAGGTTGTGTCACAGCCCCGCGCCTCCGGGGCTTTGCTTCCTGGAGTGCGGCTGCCAGTCGCCCTTCCCTGTCCCAGAGCCTGGCGTGACACAGGTTTGCGGGCATCTGGCTCCCCTGGGGTCAGGCAGGGGTCAGGCAGGGGTCAGGCAGGGGTCAGGCAGGGGTCAGGCAGAGGTCAGGCCGGGCTGCCCCAGGGCTCTGAGTGACCACCGGCCTCCCTGAGCCGCAGGACACCCCCCTCGCTGACCCCTCCGCTGCCCAGCAAGCAGTGCTCCCAGCCAGTGGGGGGCTGCAATTCCCGCTGTCCCCTCGGTGTCCTGCTGCCCTGCGGGGCCCAGGTGCCAGCCCTGCTCTTGGCACCGAGGTGCTCACCCTGGGCAGGGCTGCTCGGGGCTTGGCTCCCGGCCTGGCCGCCCACTGCCGCCGATGTGGGGCAGGGAGGGAGGGAGGCCGAGCCTGGCGAAGCAGCACAACGCAGGGAGGAGTTCTGCCCCGGGATTCTGCCCCATTTCCAGCTGCTAGGGGTCATACCTGTTTGTGATTTCCCCTGCAGCCACAGGAGGTGGTTCTCCCTCTTGCTACAAACAGGAGCTGATTCCCGAGGGACGCTCTGGTGTGGGACTTTGAGACGATGATCAAATAGAGCTGTAAGTGCATCATTCTGGGACGTGTCTGGCTGGGGGCAGCTGGTGAGGGTCACCCCTGTCCTCCCCTGTCCCCTGGGGTCCTGCCTGAGTTCTGCCCCAAGCCTGGATCCTGCGTGGGCCTCTGCCACCTTCCTGGCTGCTGCTCGTTGCCAGGAGGTGGCAGTCGGAGGACACGGCCACTCGGGCACCTTGCCAGAGCTGGACACACCTGTGTCTGGGCTGTCCCTGCCCCTCGGGCTCCCAGTGCTCCCAGTTCAGCCTCTTCCAGCAGCGGGAGGGCAGAGCTGCCCACGCAGGTGGGCTGGGCACGGCGACGTGCCGGCGCTGTGCCTGCCGCAGCTCCTCTGCTTTCTCCCTGCCAACCAGTCCGACCAGTGGGCCAGGACTGGTGCCCGGCCTCGCTGCAGCTGTGTCACCAGAGAGAGGGGACAGGCAGGACGTGCCAGCCCGGGACAAGCAGAGCAGCTCCCGTGGCAGAACAGCGGGACATGGACCGCCAGACAGGTGAGTGGGGGCCCTTTCCCCCCTCAGGGGCAGAGGTGGGATGTTCACGGCGTGGGCAGGGGTTGGGTGACCTTCCTCCCCTCTGCCCCGTGAGCTGGGGCTGGGGCTGTGCTGGTGTGGCTCTGCCCGAGCAGCGCTGCCCAGAGCATCCCCTGGGGTGCGGGGATCTCTGCTCCCGAGGGTGCCAGGGCACGGATGCCTCCCACACGCGGCACGGGGCAGGGCCTGGGCACGACGCCGTCACCCTCCCACGGGCAGTGGGCGTGGGGACGGGGCAGTTTCGGCAGCCGGCTGATTCAGGGAGGCTGTTGCACCACGTTCCTGCTGCCGCGCAGCTCCTGCCGTGAGTCACGGCTGCTGCAGCTCCCTGACCTCGCCCACTCCGGGGGTCCCGGGCTCCGGCTCGCCCCTGCCCCAGCACAAGCAGTGGCTACCCACGTCTCCAGAGCCCTGCCAGGAGGGCCGGCGGGAGGGAAAGGAAGGGGCAGGGCAGGTCCTGCTGCCCTGGGAGCTCTCGGCCCCGCCGGTTTGCGCGTCCCGTCAAGGCGGAGCGAGTGCTGCGGGCTGCAGGACGCGCCGGGACCTTGCTCACTGTGTAAACACCGTGACCACAGGGGAAATGTTCTCACTCCGCTGGCATCTGCCTAAATTTAGCTGCTCTTAGCTCATCCCTTTCCGCGGTTTCCTCGCTGCCGGTGCCGCACTGAATCCCGTCCCTGTGCCCTCCGCCGCGGAGCAGTGCCAAACCGCTGTGCCCGCCTGGCACAGCCCCAGCAGAGCTGTCAGCACAGCAGTCCACGCTCAGTGGCTGTGCTGGGCCCCTTGGTGTCCTGACAGCTCCGGGCTGGTGCTGGATTTTGGGAGACCCCTCGGCAGGGAGGGAGGGATGGGGCCGTGCAGAGCCCGCAGAGGTCCCCGCAGCCCCGGCCGTGCCCCGTCCCAGCCTGGCGCTGGCGCTGGCAGCGGCTCGTCCTGACAAAAGCATCCTCTAGAGGGAACTGCCAGCCCAGAAATGGCTCCGGCGCCGCCAGGAAAGGAACATCACCCCACGAGGGCGTGAGTGGGACCAGGAGCGGGGATAGCACGGTCAGGGTGGCCACCTCCCTTCCCAGTGACCGTGCCACCTGCCAGCTCATCTGGGGACAGCGGCGGTCTCCGTCACGGGGCTTTGGGGGCAGCAAAAATCTCTGTGCCGCTGTCCTGGCAGCCCTGGGCAGGGGACAGGGGACACGCACACGCTGGAGAGCCGTACCCCAGCTCCCGGGTGTCCTGTCCCCTGCAGGGGACAAGTGGGACCCCCGACCCCCCAGAGTCTGTCTGCAGAGCCCCAACTCCCTCTGCTTTCCAGGACAAGAGCCCGTGAGGGTGATCGGGGTTGTCTTGGGCATCGGGCTGGCCCTGCTGATCCTGGCGAGTTTTGGCTACACCTTCATCCGGTGGTACCGGAGGGGCCACGCCCGGCGCCGTGAGTACGGGCAGGGCAGGGGACAGGGGGCAGGGGACAGGGGACAGGGGACAGGGGACAGGCCCGGGGACAGGGCAGGGGATGGAGGGACAGGGCAGGGGGCTCAGAGCACAGGGCTGCATGGGGAACACGGGAGATGGGGAAACCCTGGTGCAGGGGGGCTCTGGGCCCAGCTGGGAGCACTCTGAGCTGAGGAGGGGGACGCACAGTGATGTCCTGGCACTGTCCTGCTGTCTGTCCTGCCTGTCCCCACCCTGCCATGCAGACTCACAGCAAAGCAAGGGTGTGTTCATGGCAGCACATGGCTCTGACACCTCTCCCCCCTCTTCCTCCTGCCTCCCCAGGGCCTGACTTTGTCTTCAACCTCTACCACTCACGGTGAGTGATGCCATGGGGGGACCAGGGGCAGGCTGTGTGCAGTGCCAAGGTGTCACACCCCCTCCCCAGCCCCCAACCCACCCCGTTCTGCTGTTGGCAGGGGCTGGAGGGGCAGCTTGGTGAGCTCTCTGCTGTCCCTGCAGTGGGTTGGGGTCAGTGGCCCTGGAGCTGGTGCCACCATTCAGCATCAGTGGCTCACTGGGCACCTCGAGCAGTGGCTACGAGCCCTTCCACAACCAGGGGCTGTGAGGTGAGAGCTGGGCTGGCGAGCAGGTAGGACATCCCCTGTCCCCTGTGTCCCCAGTGCTGTGTCCCAAAGCCTCCGTGCTGCCTCATAGCCCCTGGGCATCACAGCTTTCCTCAGGACAGTCCCGAGGTTTTTCCAGCAAAAGTCCTGCCTGTGGCTGTGGGGCTTCAGCGGCTTTCCCTGGGCTCTGGTTTTGGTTTCTCCCCGCACAGGCTTTGGTTTGTGTTTCGTTCCCTGCTGTCCCTGGCACGGGGCGTGTGGCACGGCCTGGGGCTGGAGCCTGGGTGCTCTTACAGCCTTCCTCTCGCTGCCTCTCACTCACAGCCCGGCACCAACAGAAAAAGCAACCAAAACTGCCCGGGGGGAATTCCTCCGTTTTCACTTCTGTAAGAAACAGCCCCGGAATTTGTTGGATTTCAACTGAAATTGCAACAGCTCAGTTTCTGTTGCTAAAAAAGCTCCACAGAATCACAGAATCGTGCGGGTTGGCAGGGACTTCTGGAGAACATCTGGTCCAACCCCCCCTGCCCAAGGTCACCAGGTGACACAGGAACACACCCAGGTGGGTCTGGAATGTCTCCAGAGAGGGAAACTCCACAAATTCCCCGGGCATCTCCTCCACCTGCAGCCACGGGTGCACAGGAGGTGCCTGGGCCAGCACTGGTGCAGCCTCTCCTTGCTGGGCACGGAGGAAGAGGAGGCAGCCTTACCCTAGGATTCCTCAGCACTGATCCTGGAGAAAACAGCCACGTTCCCCACGGCTCAGAGACCTCCCAGCCCCCTGCACACCCAGAGACCTGGCACCAGACTGAGGGACCCAGCTGAGGAGGAGAGCCAGGAGCCCCAGAACTGCATTTGTGCAACTGCGGAAAACGCCGTGAGGAAACGGGAAATCTGTCCCAGACCTCCTCCTCCTCCATCCAATATCTGCACCCACATGGAATTCGGTTCTCCACACTGCCAGTGCAAGGAAACGCCTCAGAAAGCCCCTGGGGAGTCCCTCCTGGATTTTCTGTGCCAGTTGCCTTCGGTCTCAGCAGAACAAGTGGCTGTGGGGGTGCCTGGAGCACGGGAGCAGCCACGGGGAGCTTCTGTGGCCACAGAGGGGCCCTGCTTGGCCAGCGGGGGCTGGCGAGGCACAAGGGCCTTGTGACCATTTTTTTGTGAGTTTTTCTCAGAAGAAAGACAAATTAAAACTCATGAGAGACGCGTGGTTGTGTGTAGGGAAAGTGGTGAGGACAGAGTGGGATTTCCAGACAGTCAGAGGGAGCGTCTGTGCTCTCGGCTATCAGAGATAAACCCTGAGGCTGGGGCTTTCTCCTGGCTGAAAGGAGATCTCTGACTGCTCATGGAGAGGGGGAAATGCCACCTCCTGGGGCCTGGGAGCCCTCCATGGTGGGCAAGATTCTGCATGACGCAGGATCCGGCAGTGGGGGCCTGATGTCAGCTGCGTTCGAAAGAAAAACAACACAAAAAAGCCATGCTTCTGATGACTCCATTTTCCAGAGGAAGTTGAAAAAAATAAAAAAGAGAGCAAAAAGCTCTAACCCCCAAAATACGCAGAAGCAGAAGAGATGGGGCCAGTGGAGGGGGAGGAGGAGGCTCCCAGTGCCCTCCACATCCTGGTAGGATGCAGGGATGGATCTCACGTGTCAGCAGTGCCATGTGAGGTGTAAGAGGAGGAAACACAGCAAGGGTCGGCCCCCGCCTCCTGCCTGCGCTGGAAAAGCTGAAGATAAAACCAAAAACCCTTCACCTGAAAACCACATTCCCCGAGGAGGGTTTCCACCAGCAGTTTTACTTCCCCCCGTGAAGATTCCTGGAAACGGAGTGACTTCTGGAAAACCTTCCCTGTGACCTGGAAGGTGACCCAGGCTGAGCTGTTGGGTCTCATCCTGTTTCCATTCTGATGACAGAGCTGTTCACAGCATCACAGAATCTGTTAGTTTGGAAAAGACCCCTGAGATCATCGGGCCCAGCCTCTGACCGAGCACCATGTTGCTGAGATTGCTGTCTTTCCTCCACCCCTGGTTTGATTTGTTCTGCTCCTGCCCTTCCCTGGTGATGTCCCCTGGGATGTGCATCCCTGTGGAGTCACTGTGAACAGCCCTGCTCCTTCTCCCCGCTGCTCCTGTGGTGATTGCTCCCACGGATCCCCAGGGACAAGCACCAAGGGACTCAGGTGCTGGCTTGGCTCTCCTTTTTCCCAGCTGCGATGTGGAAATGCTCTTCCCCACATGAGGAAAAGGCACATTGCCTCTTGCTGATGGGGAATGTCCAAATCTGGAAACAGAAAGCTCAGCTTGGCCTTAGGAGAGGATGAACAGACAAATAGACCAAATAAATAACACCACATCCTTTCTGTATTTACAAAAAAAATGTAATAAATAATGTCTGTATCCGACAGAACACAGACAATATTGTGGCTAGGATTGCCCTGACTAATGCTGGGCTCGTAGGTGCGTCCCACATCCTGTCCTGGGGCTCTCCCAGAGGGGCTGGATGCTGAAGGGTCTCTGCAGGGTCAGGAAAGTCTCTCTGACCATCCATGTGGGATCAGACAGGGCAGGAGCCCTGTGTTGCCAGCAGCAGGGAGCTGATGTCATGCTGACATCTGCTCTCCGTGTCAGTGTTGTGAAAGGCTGGGATGGTGTCAGAAGTGTGGACATCAGCAGGAGGAGCCCAGCTGGCCCAGGACAGGGGGAAGTGGAGGCACAGGACTGCCCCAGGCCCTGAGGGTGGCCCTGCACCCTGTGCTGGGCTGCTGAGGAGGGCAGACAAGGCAGAGGTGCCTGGGTGTGTATCCTTGGTGGCCTGAGGAGGTCGGGGTGAGCCCATCCCTGTCTCCCATTAGCTGGACCGGCTGGAGGGATGCACTGGAGCTGCCTGCAGCAGGACTGGGGCCAAAGCAGCCCCAGCAGTGGCTGAGAGGGTGCTCCTGGGCATTCAGGGGTCGGGGGTAGCTTATCCAGTGGCAGAAGAGGTAGTTGGGTCCGAGCACAGGGCTGGTGGCCCCAGGGGACGGCTCACAGGTGGCTGTCCTTGCTGTCGCCGCCGAGCCAGCTCAGGGGCGGCATGATCCAGCTGGAGCTGAGGCTGGAGACGAGCGGCAGCGTCCCCAGGAAGGCAGTGTTGTTGAAGACATTCAGGTCAAAGGGAGTTTTCACATCAGGGCCGGCTTTGGAGGTCAGTGGAGCACCTGGAGCTGCCCAGCTCAGCAGAGTGGGGGCTTGGGGCCCCACCTGGCTGGAGAAGTCCCAGGCAGGGGCTCCCCAGGGAGCGAGGTCCTGTGTGAGGGGACGCTCGGGAGAGGACTGCTTCAAGTACCCTTTGGACACAGCCAGCTCGCAGCCCTCCGTGGCCAGCACGGCGTCGGCGCTGCCCGGGCCCTGCACGGACCCTGCACAGCCCGAGAGGGGCACTCCCCTGCCCAGGGCCTGCTCTGGCTCCACGGTGCCCTTGGACTGCCGCAGGTAGCCCCGGAACTGCACGTCTTCCTGGCCGGCGGCAGGGGCGAGCCCAGGGCTGGCATTGCCGCTGCCAGAGGAGCAGCCAGGAGCGGGGCAGGGGCTCTCCAAGCCCACCCCGCTGTCCTCAGCCGTGGGCAGCTGCTGCCTGTAGCCCTGGGGCTCGGGGCCCGCGGAGCAGCTCAGGGAGGAGGACGAGGAGGGGACGTGCAGGCAGATGCCGCTGTCGGTGCTGGTGCCGCTGCTCTCTCTGCTGCCCGTGGGCCCCAGCGGGCACGGCTGGTCCTTGGGCCATGCTGGGAGCTGCCAGCCCTGCTCCAGGCACGGCTGGGCTGCGCTGGTGCTGCCGTCGGGGCTGCTGTCCAGCCGGGGCTCCTTCTGGCACAGGATGAGCTGCTGGATGGGGTCTGCCTCCAGGCTGCCCGAGGGTGGGGGCTGATGCTCCACCCAGAGCGAGCTCTGCTTCATGAAGGACTTCTGGGAGGGAGAGAAAGAGGGGAGTGAGCGGTGCTTCATGCCTGGTTGGTGTCTGCCTCCCCCAGCGCTCCCCAAGCCTGCACCCTTGCTCTGGCCCCAACAGGTGGCACGGCGCTGTCCCTGCCTTACCAGGACTGAGGGTGTCCTCACAGGTTTCCTGATGTAGGTGCATGCCAGCGCAGCCCCCAGGAGGCCCAGCAAGAGCAGGATGATGCAGGGGGAGCTGAGGACAGCCAGGAGAAGCTCTGTGCTCCCTGCAAGAGAGGATGTGACCAGGTGAGGGGGGAGAGGGGGTTCCTCAGCGCACACAGCACCCTGAGGCTGCCCTGGTGTGGATCCCCACACTGCCAGGGCCAGGAGGATGGGGGGGTCTGCGTGCCCCCCTTCCCTGGGTGCCACTCACTGTCCCCGTGGCCGGTGGTGACGCACTGCTCGCCGGTGCGCGTGCTGGGGACGGGCCTGTTGGCCATGCTGGCCTCCACGCTCAGGCAGTACTCTGTGACCCACAGCAGCTCCCCGATGGTGAACTCCGTGCTGTTCTTCGCCACCGTGAACTGCAACAGACAGCACAGGCTGGCACCTGAGAGCCCCCAGATCCTGCCTTCCTCCCTCCTCCTCCTCCGCTCTCCCCTGGGGAAAGTCCCATAGTGATGAATGATGACAGCAGCTAGACCCAAAATCCCCACAAGAGCTGGAAAACTGCTATAAAACACGCAGAGAAACCTCCCTGTGCTGCTGTGAGGAAGCTCAGCAGTTACTCCTACAGAAGACCGTGCTTTATCAATCTGCTTTTCCGCTTGAGCAGCCCCGTGTGGGGCAGACGGGGACAGCAGGGAACAGCGACTCATCTCACCGTGTGGTTGTCCCGAGTCCTCCTGACGTGCACGTAGTACCGGGTCATTTTCTCCTGGAAGTCGCTGAGCTCCGGGGTGATGTTCCCGGCGCGGGGGAGCGGCTGCAGCCGCACCTGGATGGAGTTGCCCACCACGGAGAGGCTCTGGCCCGCCAGGCGCGGGCCGGCTGGAAGCAAATCGGTCACAGCAGCAGGTCAGGGCTGCTTCCTGTTCACAGCTCTCAGCCTCTGCAGCACCAGACTGAGGCGTGACAGTCCCACCCATCCTCGGCTTGTCCCATCCGCCTGCACAGCCCGCCCGCCCTCCGGGAAGGTGTGGGGGGAAACATCCCTGCTCTCATTCATCCCGCAGCTCTTTGGCACCCTGTGGGACCCTGACCCCACCAGCTCCACCCAGGCTGGAGGCAGACCCCAACCCACCTTCCTGCGGGGAGAAGGCGCTGCTCCTTTTCCAGGGGGACGTGTGGTTGCCGGACACGGCCCTGACCCGCGCGTAGTAGCGCCGCTCGGGGTCCGGGGTGTGCTCGGTGAGGTCACAGGAGTGCTCCGAGGTGTTCCTGCACTCGGGGATGCCTGCCCAGGGCTTGCTGGAGCCATAGCTGTGGGGCGGAGCACCAGGGGTGAGCAGAGAGCTGGAATCACACCCGGGCAGGGCAGGAGCCCGCGCTGCCCCTCCCGTTACTCACACTTTGTACTCCACGTCGTAGCGGGCGTTGCGGGGACAGCCGTGCCCCGGCTCCCACCTCAGCAGGTGCCGCGCCGCGTCCCCGGCGAAGCGCACGGCCCGGGGGCCGGCCAGCCCCTCACCTGTGGGGCACAGGCTGAGCTCAGCTGGGGCTGCACAGCCCCACCGGAGCCTCAGCACGGCCTCCTGCAGCATCACTCCATGCTGGGTGACGTGGCAGCGCCCGAAACGCGCCAGCCTTTGCCCAGGTTTCTCTTTCCAACTTCCAGGATTTGCTCAGCCCCCTCTTCTCCTTCCTCTTTCTTTGGGACAGTCCAGCTGGGGCTTCTTGGTGCTTTTCTGCCCCAAGAAAGGAGCTGTATTTGCATCCCCCATCCCCTCCCGTTCACCACCAGCTCTGTTTGGACTCGGCTTTTCCTGTTTTGCTCGTCTGCTGCCTGGGTGAAACCAGATTTTCACACCTCCTGCCTGACCTCGGTGGTGTCACCTGGCAGAAAAGCCCTGCTGATAGCACCTGCCACCATTCCCTAGCAGGTTCCCCCAGCAGCTGCTGCCTGCTGGCAAGCACCCAGCCCAGCGCTGTGTCCCCCACCGGCTGTGGCCCCTCACGGTCACACCAGTGGGGACATCGAGGCTGGTGGCCCTGGCTGAGCCTTTGGGCTCCCAGGCAGCAGTGAAAGGCAAGCGGTGAGCAGGGAGCCCTGGCCATGCCCTGCTCCAGAGCGCTGATCTGAGGGCTGAGCACGCAGCAAAGGTGTCCAGGCTGCGGCTCTGATCTTATCCCCCATCCCAAGGAGCCCGCCCGGAGCCAGCAGGGCTCAGCCCCGGGAGCAGGGAGAGGAGAACCGGCACAGAGACTCACCGCGTGTGAGGCAGGCAGGGAGCAGAGCCAGGCACAGCGCCAGGGCGGTGGCACAGGGGACCATGGCCGCTCAGCATCCTCCGTGGCGGCGGGGCGAGCGCAGGGCTGGGCTGTGCTCCGGCGGCAGCTGAGCGCTGGTTTTCCCCCCAGGGGCTGGCCCAGTGACGTGTCGGAGGCGTTTGAACAGCACGAGGAAAGTCACTGAGCAGCCACTTCCACTTATCTTCGCGGTCCACCCACTCACCCCTCAGTCTGGGCTGGGCTTTTCCGACAGACCTTGAAAGGAAGAATTCTGGGGGCTTTTCTGAGCAGAGCGGAGCCGTGCTGAGAGAGGCAAGTACGAGTAAGTGATGGCTCTGCCTTTGCTGCTTTGTTATGAAATGAGATGTGAAAAGCACGGCTCAGGTGAGCATTAGCACGGAGGGTGACCTGTGCCAGGGGTTTTCCTGGGCACACACCGTGCCCTGTCCTGCCACAGCTGAACCCAGCCAGGTTCTAACCAGCCCTGGAGCCCCGGGAGGGCGTTCTGGCTTTCCCTTCCTTTGGGCTCAGCCTCTTGCCTCAGCCTGCAATTCCCTTTCCTCCATTTCTGAAGTGACAACCTCTGGGCTATCCTGTGTCCTGCAAACACCCTCACACAGGGGTGGCATTGGAAATTCAGTGTGACACAGGGGCTGCCGCGGTCCCCAGGGCTCTGGTAGCCCCCCAGGTATGTCTCTGACCCCATGGCTGTGGGGCCTGGCCTCACAGCGATGTCCTGCCTGTCTGGTGATGCTGGGACCTGAATCTCCACCCAGCAGACTGTGTGTGAGTGCTCTGCCTTGCCTCAGAGCTTGCTGGAGGGCTTTCCTGGGGCTCTCATGTGATGGAGAGTGATTTTCCTCCAAAAGAGGAATTTCCCACTGAGGAATTAGTGGAAAGGACACAGATAAAAAGAGCAAGAGAAAGCAAAAGTGCTGTGGACAGAGCCAGGGAGCATCATGGTGGGCACAGACATGCAGGCTCCTCTTTGGAGAACCTTTAAAGGCCTGAAGTGGGAGATTTCTCCTGTTTTCCCTGACTTATCCTTCCTGACAAAGGCCAAGGGCTTCCACAAACTCGCAGCCTGGCCAGAGCACCAGCAGCAGATGCCCCCTCCGCCCCGGATTTATTTACTCCCATCCAGGGCACACCAGCGCATGTCCTGCCGCTCTGCTCTGGGCCCCTGAGTTGCTTCTGGCAACCACCGAGCTGAGGAGTCCTGAGAGGAAGCACAGCCAGTCCCACACAAAGCCACAGATTGCGTTTTGCGTAAGGTCGTGACAATTCAAAGGCACGTGACCAAAACCCAGGAAAGTGGAAGTTCTGTGGAAAAGGCACCGTGGGGCTGGCCCTGTGGGTGAGGCGGTTCAGAGCCTTGGGAGAAGTGGCTGGCAATTTAGAGGAAAAATGAGAGAGGCTGAGGAGGAACGAGAGTTCTGCAGAATGCTTGGATGGCGAGCGGGGCTCGGGCTGGAGCCTGAGCTCTGCAGCGAGGGCACTGCCAGCTGCCACAGGAGAGGCTGCTGAGGGACAGCGTGAGCGAGGGTGCTGTGCCTGACCCTGAAATGCCTCCCTGTGCGCACACCACAGAGAAACCCAGCCCAGCAGCACCCGGGTCTGTGCATTTCCCTCCCTGCTGGCCCTCGGGAAGCTTTCCCAGGGTGGCAGCAGGGTCACCAGGTGTTGCTGCACCGAGCAGGGCAGGGATGGGCCCGGAGGGCTGGTTCTGCACGGCCCTGCCGCAGGACAGAGTGATCCTCGTCCCAATTCTCTCGTGCCTGGAGGTTGCAACAGCTCTCCTGGGCTGGTGGAGCCGGCTCTGGCTGTGTTTTAGCTCCTTTTTAATGGCTGGGAGGGCAGGAGGGCGCAGGGAGGGCTCACAGCAGTGTTACCAGCAGGAAAGGTGAGGATTTCACCCGGGAGCTGTGTGCACGCTGACATTTACCATCAGGCTGCTGGGGTCAAGCCACACACTCTGTTCTCTGGAACTGGCTCTCTGTAGGTGGCTTTGCAGCAAGCGGTGAACGATTCCTGGAGCTGTTTTCTGAGAATCCCGTTCTGAAGTGGATGCAGCAGCTTCAGAGGGCTCAGGGCTGTCTGGGGGTGCAGCCCAGTGCTTGGCCACCCCTGGCACTCAGCAGGCACATCCGGCAGAAGCACAAAGAGCAAACAAAAAACCTCAAACACCACTCCTGCCTATGAGAACTGTGGAGTGTGCTGTGCATTGAGGGCTGGCTCGGAACCTCTCTGTGAACTGGGAGCCTGAGAGCAGGAGGGGTCAGAGGGGTCCTGCCCAAGCTCTCCAGACTCAAAAGGAAGGGGCTTTGCAGCAGGGCTCCTCCAAGCCTGGATGTCCCTGCTTGTCTCCTGCCCTTCTGATGAGCAGCTGTGGGGAGCTGGATGACTTACACGATGAATAATGCCAGGAGAAACGCGTGGCACTGAGGCTCACGGGCCTGGCTCTCAGAAGGCACAGGATGAAGCTAGGCCCCTCTCCTTTAATCTGAGTATTTTCACCTGGCTCTACCCGAGTTCTTGGCTAAGCAGAGCATCCCCCAGGTTGTGCCTGCAGGGGAGGCAGGAGGCTGCTGCTGCCTGCTGGAAAAGCATTGCTCCATTGGTAAAGGAACAAAGAGGCCTCTGGAGAAACGGGAGGGAAACACATTTCATTTCCTTTGGAATGGGGAATTCTTGACCCCTGGGTCACACCAGCGAGGTTCTCCTGGGGTTGAGCGTGGCTGTGCATCTCCCCCTCTGCACTTGGCCGGGCAGGAGAGCTGTAGGTGACTAGAGGGGGGACAGAGGGGAGGAAGGGGGCTCGGGTGGGCAGGCAGAGCAGCGGGGACGCTGCTGCTCCCCGGGGCCAGGTGTCCCTGGCTCCCAGACTCCCAGGGCCCCCCGGCCCTGCCCCGCATCCCTGGGCCGGCCGGCACGGGGCAGGTGTTTTGCAGGCTGCGCCTGGAGCAGTTGGGAAACCGGCGGCGCCGGGGCCGGGCGGCAGGTCC
>VXBQ01005603.1:69757-83645 GCA_013400175.1 Phainopepla nitens
CGCCAAACACCTCCTGCCCCGGCCCCGCGGAGCTGGCTCAGCTCGGCACCGCGCTGCTGGCATGGCCGTGCCGCAGCTCTGAGCCCAGCCCAGCCCCGATCCCGGCCCATGGACGGCAAAACCTCCGCGGTAAGTGCGGGCGGCTCCCGGCTCCGCGGCTCCGTGGGCCCGCTCCCCTCGGGCCTCGGTGGAGGGACCGGTCTCTCCCTCCCGCTCTCCGGGGTGCTCCTTCACGGCAGCCGGAGGCAGAAGGAGCCGGGGGAGCTGCCCGAGGAGCTGCTGCCTCCGGCACCCCTTGGCACACGGAGGGAGGGCAGCCGGCCGCATCCCCGGTGCCTGCGCCGCGCTGCCAGCCGTGCCGAGGCTCGCGGGTACTTCGCCACACGGGAGCTGTGAGCTGACGGGACCAGCTGGTGCTGTCAGAGGGATCTGGTGCCGCCTGGCACGTTCCTGAGCCCTCTGGCGCTTTCCAGCGGCCCAGCATTGGTGGGCACAGCCCTGCTGCTCCCCCAGCCTGCTCTCCAGGCAGTTTTCCCTGCGCCCTTTTTGGGCTGGGCTGACTGGGACCTGCTCAGCCCTGGATGTGGGCCTCTGCTGAGCATCCTGTCATGAGGAAAACATCCATCCCAGCCGGGCACCGGGCGAGGCAGCGAGTAATTACCGTGCCGAGCAGCGCCGGCTGTGCCAGCGACATCCGGAACAAAGGCGGCGGGGACGGCGTGGATGGGGCTCCCGCGGAGGCAGGGCCGGCTCAGACACCGTCCCCTTCCTGCCCCTGGGCGTGGGGGTGCCGGCCAGCAGCGGGGACACAGCGGGCTCACGCCGGATGTTGGCTGGCTCTGAGGAAATGCAGAGAGGTCCCAGCCCTGGATGGCCCCAAAGCAGGGTGGCATCACTGCACCTTGGTGATAGTGGGGCAGGAACTGGGATGGCCACCTGCAGAGACAATTGCCCAATACTGGACAGCCCCACCGGGCCACCTTGGCATTGTCACTTGGGTTAAATGGGCCATCAGGAGTGACAGGAGCCGCCCTTGGCTCTGCAACGCAGCAGAGTTACTTTGCCTCTCCAGGCCTCTGTTTCTCTCTCTGTGGGGTGAGCTGAGCAGTGGTTACTCAGCCCCTGGAACATTTTTGGGTCTGTGCCCAAAGGGTGCTTGCCCTGGCACAGGATGACCTGTCCCTGGCCACACTGGGCTGGCTCCATCGAGAGCTGGTCACCTGCACTTGCAGAGTGACGCGGGCTGCCTTTGGGATTTCACTGCTGTGTGTATCGGGGCTCGGCGGTGTCCTCTCGCCCTGTTCTGTGCTGGGGTCTGTCCCCTCCCAGGCAGGCCTCTCTCAGCAGTGCCACTTGAGCAGGACGTTGTCACCCAGAGGGACTAGGGGCTCTCACAGCCTGGGGCACCTTTGTTCCTGGAGGGGACAATGTCTCCACTGTGTGCTGCCTGAGCTGCTCTGCGCAGACAATCGGTGCTTCACAAGCAGGTGGAGGAGTTCCCAGGCTGGACACAGGGCTGTGAGCAGCTGGGGCCATGCTGAGATCAGGCTGGGGAGGAAGATCTGAGGCAGCTCCTTCCAGCTTATTTCAGCCAGGCTGCCTCCCCCTATCCCCTCATGATGCTCTGAGTTTTTGGGAGCTCCTGTGTCCTTCTGCTCCTCCAAGACTCGGCTGGGCCCTGGGCCTGGTTGCAACACTCAGGTGTTCCCTGGCTTCCGCTTTCCCTCCCACTCCGAAACTGCGGGTGGCTGGTTTCCCTGGATGCTGAGCCTCCAGCCCAGCCTGGGTTACCTTTCCCCTGGTGATTGCCCTCTGCTGCCGTGGGTTGGGGGGCCTTCCCTCCACATCAGGGTGTGGGACTGCAGGCCAGTGCACAGCAGGTCAGTGCACAGCAGGCCAGTGCACAGCAGGTCAGTGCACAGCAGGTCAGTGCACAGCAGGTCAGTGCACGTGGCAGCTCTGGGTGCAAAGGGGACGAGCGCCTCGGTGCTGCTCTCCTTGCTTTGGGTGCCTTGGCCAGCTCTGCTGCAAGCCTCGGAGCAGGCACAGGGAGTGAGGTGGTGTTTGCCCTCCTGGCAGGTTTAGCAAAGGGCTCATGTTGCAGACAGGCAGTCTGCAAGGCGAGCAAAGCTGCCCTGGAGTCCCCGAGCGTCCCCAGTGTCCCTCCTGGATGTGCTGTGAAAGCAAGCCATGAAAAATGCAAAGGCAAGCTCATGAAAGCAAGCCATGCATGCCACAAACAGGGGCTGGCTGTGCCCCTCTCCCACAGCTGCCCCTGGCATGGATCTCTCCTGTGGCTGGTGGAGCCTTTGCAGAGAGGCCGTGGGGGAAAGGGCTCAAACCACAGAACATATGTGGTCTGGGCTTGGCCCTGCCGATGGCTTTTTCTCAAAAACAGCAGAGGATGAGTAAAGGCTTTGTGGGCAGGACTTGGCAGTTGCTCACCGGGGTCGCACACTCTCCTCAGCAGAAACATCTCTGCAAACCACTGAAACACCACTGCTCTCACTGCTGCACTTCCTACCTGTGGCAAGAGCACTGTTATCTTCTATCGCAGGCCCACAGAATTTTTTAGACTTTAGACTTTAAAGGAAATAAGTGGCTGAAAGTTCGCTTGAGTGTAAGAAAACGCATGTGCTTCCTGCTGAAGGGCAGCCCGACCTATGGCACGTTTCGGTGTTGATTTGATATATTTGCACGCTGGAGGTGGGAGTGCTGCGGCATCCAGCACTGCTGGCTCCCTGGGGAAGCTGGGCTGTGTTTTCTGGGTGTGATGGAAAGGTTTCTCCTCTGGAGGACTGTAGCTCTGCTGGTCTGAAAAGCAAAGGGTTACAGCTGCTGCAGGGTGACCTGTGACTAACCAGAGGTGTGGAGATAGCCACACACAAATGCCACGGGAAAAGGGTATTTACAAAAACCTCATTTCTACATAGGCAGGGGAAATTCTTTCCCAGGAAGGGCTCCTGGCATCCCTGGAGTGCTTTGCTCAGGACCTGGCACAGCTCTGGCTGTCACCCGCAGCGGGCACTGAGGGTACCCGGGGATGCCCTGCGATATGGGCGTGTGAGAACTGAAACCCCGTCAGTGTTGTGAGTGCTCAGGCTCGTTAGGGGAGGGCACTGCAGGGCACCCTGCAGCCCTCCCAGCCTCGAGGAGGAAACCGAGAGGCGCTCCTGGGCTCCCTTTGGGAGCAGGCAAGGCTGCAGCAGTGCTGAGAAATCGGGATGCAGGGCAGCCGGGAGCAGATCCAGGCTTGCTGCTGCTGTCTGCCGGGGAAGGGGTGAGAGTGCGGCTGGGGCAGTGAAATAGAAAGTGCGTGCGCTCCGGAAAGCGCCTCTGCCCGCTCCTCCCCGCGCCCAGGAGCCCGCGGAGCTCCACACGAGTGGGGAGGCGGCTCCCCGTGGCCGGGGGACATTAGCGGTGTGCCAAGGGCCCGCGGGGTGGGAGGAGGATCGCGCCGGGGGCGGCCCCGCGCACGCCGCTGCTGGCCAGGGCGGGTGGCCCGGCCTCTCCCGGAGCCCGGGGAGCTGCGGCCGCCGGCTCTGCGGGGATCCGCTCGGCAGGCCCGGCCCGAGCAGGGCGGTGTGTCTCCGGAGCGCGGCCGGGCTCGGACCCTGCGCGGGACGCGCGGCCACGCCGGGGCCGTGACTCACGGATAATGCCCGGGAAGTCACAGCAGCGCATCGCCGGGGAGGGCACAGCCGCGTTCACAAAGCACCGGCCTGAGCAGCCCCACGAGCTGCTCCTTAGGGCTCCTGGCTCCCGGCAGGAAACACGAGCGGAGAGAAAACGCAGCTGGAAGGGCCGGGGGGCTCCCAGCTGTGCCCTGCTGTGCCCGTGTCCCCGTCCTGCCCGCTCCAGAGCCGTGCCCCAGCCCCTCGAAGGCTTGGCAGGGAAAGGGGTGATTTCTGGCAGGGAAAGGGAGGATTTTTGGTCATGGGGAAAGGTGATCTCCAGCAGGGCAGCGCCAAAAATCAGAGGCAGGCTCCCAGAGGGATGTGTCAGAGCCCCTCTCAGAGTGGTGAGTGGTCCCTGCAGGGTGGTGGCTCCACTTCTCCCTGGGTTCCCCTTCAGAAGTGCTGTTACAGAATCCCAGAATGGTTTGGATGCAAAGGGACTGAAAGCTCACCCAGTTCCAGCTCCCTTCCACGGGCAGGGACACCTTCCACTAAACCAGGTTACTCCAAGCCCCATCCATCCCACAAAAGGTAGAGGAAGCAGCATTTATTTTGGGATTTGTTCGCTGGTCTTCTCTGGAGGGAAATGAGAGGCTCCATTTTCTGTCACCAAAGGAGCATTTGGAAGAGTTTATTTTGAGGAAAGGAAACAGATACATATTCTTTTGTGAATTCATGGATCAGGAGTGACACAACTGCAGAGCAGCATTCCAGGGTGCAGGATGTTTCAGGGCTTGGAAAACACCGATTATTAAGTATTACTAAATGGCAGCTGGAAATTGCACTGTATTTTTCAAATGGCTAATTAAGGATAGATGCATAAATTGGGGCACTGGCCCCGCGGAACTGGGCCACGGCGTGACTGTCACGGTGCCAAATACCCGCCAAATACCCGGCTGATTGCTCGGCTCGCAGTGATGGCTTTGGGAAGTTCAGCTGCCCGAAGGGGAAAAACCCAGTGACAATGAGGCTTTTGGCCACTCTGGCTGGGACATGGCTCAGGGTCTGGTACAGAGAGAGGCGCTGGGGTGCTGGCTCTCCATGAGGCTCGTAGTTCTGTGAGGAACAGGCTCGTTGGACTGCCTGGGTGGCTCAGCTCCCTTTCTGTGTCGCTGTCACCGTCACAGCTGGCAGGGTGGCAGCTGGGGGACCCTAGTGGGCAGCAGGTGACAGTCGCCTCTGCCCACAGACCACTGCCTCGCCCAGCAGTGTCCCCCCCAGCCTCCTCCATGTCTCCACGACCAGCAGCATCTTCGGTGTCCGACCCCTGCAGCCTCGAGAGAACGTCCTGGGCATCAGCTTCAAACCCTACAGCCCCGAGTCCGGCCCGGCCCCGAGCCCCTGCTCGGCCTGCGAGAGCACCCGTAAGGGTGGGGCCCGGGGGATCCACGGCCCTGCTCCCTCCCAGGCTGGGGAGGGATGGAGGGAGGCAGGGATGCCACGGGCTGGTGTTTCCCTGGGGCTGAGGGGTGTGGGGGGCGAGGGAGAGGACGGCGACCACAGGGCAGGCTGGGGTGTGCGTGGCCCCGCTCTCCCACAGCCTAGAGCTGGGCAGCAGGCTCTGGGTGCCCCCTGACCCTGCCTCTGCCCTGCTGCCAGGATCCTCCATGTTCAGAGCTCCCTGCATGAGCCAGCGGCGGCTTGCGCTCATCTGCTGCGTCTCCATCCTTATCGTGCTGCTCGTCGCCCTCATCCTGCTGTGTGAGTGGGGTCCCAGCCCGGCGGGGGCTCCTGGAGGGGGACTCAGAGGAGCTGGGGCTCAGCACAGTCTGGGGATACCCACACGGGCAAGTGCCAGAGGGAAACCCCTGGCGCAGAGACAGGGATGTGCTCTTCCCATTCCCTGAGTATTCCTGACCTCTGCTGGAGAGACAGGAGCTGGGGAACGGAGGAAAGGAGATCTGCTGCCTGGGCTGGTGGCAGTGTTTGGGGGCTGCAGTGTGCTTCCCTTCTGCTGGGCTCGCTCAGGGCAGCAGGGCACCCAGCAGCACCCACAGCTGCCCTCCCCAGGACAAATCGTGGTCCACAGGTACAGGCACAGACACCGGGGAATCCCTTTAATCCTGGTGACATCCAGCTGCCACTGTCCAGCCCGCGGGCTTGAAGCACTCACAGGCTGAATGCGCTCTCTGTGGGTGAAGGGAGAGGGGCTTGCAGCAGCTGGGCAGCACAGGGGGGTGCTCAGGGTGGCCAGTCCTCCCCCAGCCCTGTGTCCTGCAGCTCAAACACACCTCACGCTCACACCGGTGACTGGGAACGCTCCTGTGCCTGGCACACCTCCAGATGCTCACCCAGGTGGGTCACAGCCCTTCACCCACGGCCAGCCCTGGCCTCAGCGCGGTGTCCTCCTGCTTCCAGTCATGTTCTGGCGGTCGCAGACGGGCATCGTGTACAAGGAACCAGCGGAGAGCTGCAAGGACAGCGCCGTGCGCTGCGACGGCGTCGTCGACTGCTCCCAGAGGAGCGACGAGCTGGGCTGTGGTGAGGCATGGGAGATGGGGTGGTGGGAATGAGGGGAGCCCCGGAGCACCCCTGACCCTCCTGCTCCATCCCACAGTGCGCTTCTCCTCCGAGGAATCCCTGCTCCACGTCTACTCCAGCACCGAGAGCCAGTGGCTGCCGGTGTGCAGCAGTGACTGGGACGAGTCCTTCTCCAGGAAAACCTGCCGCCAGCTGGGATTTCAGAAGTAATTCCAGGAGGATGGGTTGTTCTGTTTGGGTCTGCCCTGCCAGACCCCTGCCCTCACTGAGTGCAGGGTGTGCTGTGCTGTTTCCCCACTGTTTTTCACACACTGTTGTGTTTTCCCGCTGGACGGTGGCGTGTCCAGCGCTGCTCTGGCCATGATGTGGTGACCAAGGGGTCAGTGCCTGGACGGGGGGACCCTCACTGCCTGTTCTCTCCCCTCCCAGTGCGTCCCAGACCGAGTTCATCCCCCTGCGCATCTCTGGCAAGAGCCTCACGGTGACTGAGGAGCGAGAGACCATCCAGCAGAGCCTCAACAGGTACCAGGGTCACCTCCTGCCCCGGCCCCGGCCCAGTGCCACAGGGACGGGGCTGAGGCCGGGCCTCCCTCCTCTCTCCTGCAGCTCCCAGTGTCTCACGGGCAAGTACGTCTCCCTGCGATGCACAAGTAAGGAGCTGGCTGGGACACAGCCGAGGGTGGGCCGCCTTTCCACAGGCGTGGGAGCACTTTCCCCCCTCCTCAGCACAGGGCTGGGCAAATGGGAAATCTCCCAGCAGATCTTCTGGGTGATGGAAAACTGCCAACATTGCATTCCCTGCAATAAGTGTGGCACCTGTGGGTGGTGGGGATGTTGTGTGTGTCCCCCCCCACACCCCCCTTCCCCCTGAGCCTTTCTCCCAGCCCTGCTCTCTCCCCCAGCCTGTGGGCAGAGGATTTCTGGCCGGATCATTGGTGGGAAGGAGACCTCAGTGAACAAGTGGCCCTGGCAGGTCAGCGTGCAGTACGGGCCCATCCACATCTGCGGCGGCACCATCATCGATGCTCAGTGGGTGCTCACCGCTGCCCACTGCTTCTTCATGTGAGTGCTGCCGCCAGCCCAGCACCCAGCCCGGCCCCACAGCCCGGCTCTCACTCCTTCCTGCCCCTTCTTGCCCTGCCAGGAACAGCATGAAGATCCTGGATGACTGGAAGGTGTACGGAGGGGTGTCGGACCTGAAGCAGCCCATGGAGGGCATCCCTGTGTCCCAGGTCATCATCAACTCCAACTACAGCGACGACCACGACGACTACGACATCGCCCTCATGAAGCTCTCCAGGCCCCTGACACTCTCAGGTGAGGCCTCTAAGCTTACCTGGGCTGGGCTGGGTGCTGTCTGGGGGACAGGGAGATGGACAGGACCATGGCAAACATTGGGTATGTGGGGCTGCTGCCTGCTGCAGCATCCAACCCTGCTGTGGCCACCTTGCTTGTCCGGTGGCCAGGAAGGGTCTGGCACCCGCAGCCGAGGGCTCAGCTGGGTCACCAGCCCCATGTGGAGCCAGGGAGACCCTGCTGGGACGGGCAGAGAGGGGAGCCTTTCCTGCGCCCCACGCTCCTCCCTGCCGCGGGGCTGAGAGGATTTCCGTCCCGGTGACTCATCCCTCGCTCCATCCCGTCCCCTCCAGCCCAGGTCCGCCCCGCCTGCCTGCCCATGCACGGCCAGCGATTCCAGACCGGCAGGTCCTGCTTCATCACCGGCTTCGGGAAGACCAGGGAGAACGAAGGTGAGGGCGGACCGCGGCTCCCCGCGGGCAGCTCCTGCCCACGAGCGCTGCCCTGCCGCGGCCCCCGAGGGCTCTCCCGCCGGGAGAACCCTCGGGATTGCCCTCCCAGCTGCGAGGCTTTGCAGAAACGAGACCTGTGAGAAACACCCCCTTCCTCCCTCGCCGCGGAGGGGCCGGGGGCGGTGGGGGATGACGACACCCCCCCTGCCCCACAGCTCTTCCTGCCTTGCAGATAACACGTCCCCGAAGCTGCGGGAGGCCGAGGTGAAGCTGATTGACTACAAGATCTGCAACAGCGACAGGGTGTACGAGGGCTACCTGACCCCCCGCATGATGTGCGCCGGCTACCTGCAGGGAGGGAAGGACGCCTGCCAGGTGAGCTGGGGCACACCGGGAGAGAGCTGCCCCATTTGGGGTACCCACAGAGGGGCGCCTCCTGTCTCCCCTCCTCACTGCTGTGCCCCTCTGAGCCAGGGTGACAGCGGGGGGCCGCTGGTCTGCGAGGACGATGGCCGCTGGTATGTGGCCGGGGTGACGAGCTGGGGGACAGGATGTGGCCAGAAGAACAAGCCCGGAGTGTACACACGTGTGACAAAGCTCCTCAGCTGGATATACAGCAAGATGGAGGTGAGGTGGCAGGGCTGTGCCCGGGCAGGGTGGCCCTGGAGAGGGGCTGTACCCCCAGCCCAGCCCCTGGCACCTCACCCTGCTCTCCTCGCTGTCCCTGCAGAGCGACAACGACTAAGGGCGGGATGGACACTTGCCTGGGCTAGCACGGGCCACTGCCCCAGGCTGCTGCCAGGGCACGATGCCACCAGCCAATCACCCACCTCTCTCTGGACTGTCCGTGCAGCCAGGGACCAGCGGCTGCCCCCGAACTCTGAAAAAGTGACCCGCAAAGTGACCCTGCCCTCGCCTGGTGCCAGGGGTGACACGGTGGTGGCTGGGCACAGCACCCAGCCAGGCCCGGGGGGACACAGCCCATGCCAGCCGTGCTGGCTGGGGGACTCCTCCTTGCCCCGTGCCTGTGGCTCTTCTCCTGTGAATAGACCTGTCTGGACAGGGTGTGCGAGTGCTTCCTGGCCGGGCCGTGGCACACTCAGCGGGCGAGGAGGGGCTGCCAGCAGTGCCCGTGGAGAGGGCACTCTCTCCTTCTGCCAGGTCACAGCTGGGCCACCTTCGGGTGCGGATGTGGCAGCTGTGCCCACACTGCCCACACCTCGGGCACACTGCCCACACCTCGGGGCCGCGCTGGCCGCTCTGCTGCGAAGGGAGCCCCGAGGTGAGGATGTTCCAGCCTCTGGGAGGGGCGGCCGCCGCTCTCGTGTTTGCGGAGGGATTTAGGAAGTGCCTTTTATGGGATGTCCCTCCCTGCCAGAGAAATGCCCGTTTGTTTGTTTTTCCGTGCCGTGGCTCGGCTCCGAGCCAGCGCTCCCTCCCAGCCCCGCGGCCGCTCTCAGCCTGCTCCGGGGAGCGTTTGGCAGCGGCGTGGGGCAGGTCTGCGCCCTGGGGGCGGCTGGGGAGGTGTGACAGAAGCCAGCGGCGGCCAAAGGCCACGCTGGAGCGTGGTTCAGAGCAGTCACCCCCGCGGGCAGTGCCCAGTGTGATGGATGTCCCTGCTGAGAGCTCTGCAGTGCCCGAGTGCTGCCTCCTGCCTGCGGGGGTGGCACAGCCAGCCCCCCTCCCTGCCCACGCCCGAGCAGGGACACATTTCCCTCGGGAAATAAGTTCCTGCATGTCCTGGAGGGTGCTGGGCACGCCTGGAGATCCCTGGGGTGAGCCAAGGCTGCCTGCTCCCCTCCCAGCCCTGGGGTCAGCTGCAGAGGGGCTCTGTGGAGCCTGGCCAGCCTGCACTCTTCTAATAAATGTTTTGGTAGTGCCCCACGTGGAGATGGCTCTTTGGGAGGGGCTGGAAAGGAAGCAGCAAGGTGCCAGGGATCCCTGGGGAGCAGGCATGTGGGGCTTGTGGTGGAGGGGCCCTTCCTGCCCGTCAGCCTCTGGGTTACTGTTGGGAAAAAAGGGATGTTTTTGGTTGCTCAGCTCCTGGGAATATCCCCTGGGTTCCCAGCACTGACCACTTCCCCTGGAAAAGGTTATGGGCAGCTGTGGTTTGTGCTGGGATTTTGGGACAGCAGGTCTGGGTGTGCAGAAAGCACCTGCCTGTCCCGGGGGCCGGGGCTGCCGCCTGACGGGAAGGGCTGGGTGAATTCCTGGCCTTGTTTTACTCCTCGTGGGGTTGGAGCAGTGCTGGGTGGCTGCCCCGGAGCTGAACTGAAACAAAGGGAGGGAGCTGGTGCCTTTTGGGAAGCACCGAGTCAGCCTGACCTCAAATCCCTTTTCAGAGCAGCAGCCCAGAAACCTCCCAGGGACGCAGGGGCCGCCCGTGAAGGACGGAGCGTGCGGGGCCCGGGGGCCTGTTCCCACCTCAGAACCTGTGCCAAGGCCTTGGGCTGCCCTGCTGGAGCCCAGGGAGGACTGGGGGGCTCTGCTGGGGCTGGGCGTGCTGCAGGGGCTGCCCTGAGTGTGCAGGGCAACACAATCTGCCATAGCCAGAAGCAGCTGATCTTGAGTTAGAGACAGGGCCCTGACTTCCCTGTTTTGTTCTGGTCTGGTTCAAGTGGCAGTTCAGTGGGCCTTAAGTCACAGACCCAGCTTAGGTTTGTCCAGGGGTGATTTGGGGGGTTCTGTGGATAAGTCAGAGCAGAGCAGCTGCTCACAGTGGTTTATTACTGGAGAAATTGATGTTTTGAGAAGGAACAGCCCAAAAATTGGAACCCAATAAGAGCTGATCTGGCTGGAGCTGTGTTCCTGGGACCAGCAATGGCAACATTTCAGCACATGTGGGACCTTCTCCTCTGCTGCGTATTTCTCCTCCTCAGGGGTTACTGCTCTTCTGAAAGTCTCTCACAGCAAAGAATTGCTTTCAGCCCCTAACACCAATTTAATTTATTTCTTCTAAACCTGCCATCCAGCAGTGTCTCTCCCCAGGCCCAGAGGCAGGTATGCTGTGTTTTCCCAAGGGATGAAGTTCTCTAAGCAGATTAGGAGTGATTAATTTCCCGTGAAGCCTGGCCACGGCTGTCGTGCTGCTCCTGAACGCTGTGCAGATGAAGCAGGCGCCTCGGACACAGCTTTGCCTCCACTCCTGGGGGAGCAGGGTTGTGCTGGGTACCAGCCCAGCCCCGAGGAGCTCCTGGGGCAGCCCAGGCCATCACCTGTGGCTCTTGTAAAGCCTTTCCTTGCTCAATGTCCTGCCCCAGAGCATCTTCCGAGACAAGGGGTGCTGAGCATCGCCCCACGTCTGGCTGGGCTGCTCCCAAGTTCCTCTGTGCTCTGGAAATCGAAGGCCAGCATCCCAAAGGGGTACAAATTACAAAAATACAGCCTGGCAGGCACCACGTGAATTACCGCCCATTAGCGGTGGTTTTCCCGATCTCTCCTTTTATAGCTCTTTGTTCTGCTGTGTCAAAACAAATTTGTTTATAGGGTTCCAGCGATGATGTTCCTCTGCAAAAATGCTTTTCCTGTAGTCAGGGATTGGTTCCCTTCCACGGTCAGTAACATCATTACTTGGCACGGAGTCGCTGGGCTTCAGCTGGAGCTTCAGCACAGCCCCTGCCCCATCCCCGCTCCTGCAGGGATTCAGGGCGCCAGGGATGCCTCGGGGCTGATGGGGAATGAGGTTGTTGGGGTAAACAGCCTTATGGCTACACACAGCTTTGGTCACTGCTCCGCTCTCCCGTGTCCCTGATGGGGCCGAGGGCTGCATTGACACTGAACAGGCAATTTCCAAGCTTGGCATTACAGGGAGAGACTTTGAAACTGGAGGGGGAAGTTCTGGAGAGCACGCGGCTCCATCCCTGCCCCAAGCCCCAGGGAGAAGAGTGCTCCAGGGTAAAGGACACAGGCTCAGATGAAATCATACTGGCAATGCTCCTGCTCTCTCAGACAGCTGAGGAGACCAGCCCAGCCCCTTTGTTAGCATCAATCAGCATCTCCTGCCTGGCCTCTGCATTACTTTTGGCCCAGTTTCTCCAGAAGAGGAGCTGGAGCTCGGTGAAGCCTCTCCAGCTCTGGGGAGCAGATGTTTACCATGAGCAACTGCTGGAGCTGCTGTTCCTCTTCCCTTCCCACATTCACACTGGGGTCTGTATTTTAGCTGAGTTTCTACAGGGGGAAAAAAAATGCTGCTGATTTTTTCTTTGGTCCTACTCACTTTGGGCCACTCCTTGTGAATTTGTAAATGAAGAAGCAAGGGAAGGAGAGCATGGAGCACATCCAGCTGCATCCAGCTGTGTCCTGGCTGCTGCTGCATGGAGCATTAGTGCTCGGGGCTCTGCAGAGCCCCACCGTGCTCACTGCAGCCCCCAGGGCACGGTCACACCTGAACGTTTTGCTGTGTGCTGTGGATAATGACAGCCGAGAAGCAGATAAGGTCAGAGAAGCCCAAAACTTGATTATAATGCCTTGATCCCTGCCTCCCTCTCTGCAGGGTAACTGACAGCCTTATCCTGTTATCCTTGTGCATTAGAGGCTCTTGATGTTTTCCAGCTCCTCAGTGTTGGTCTGTATCTTTTGACCCTTTGAATAATTGCCTTCAAATGCCAGTGCTGGTTTATTTTCTTTTTATGTTTTACTGGAAGCGGGGAGCTGGCTGTGGAACGGTGCCGTCACTGCCTGATTTCTATCTCAGAATGGTTGGAGCTCACAGGGGATGAGCCAGCTGGGCGGTGACAGCATTGCTGAGGTGTTTTTCCAAGAAAAGGCTCTCCAGGGCAGCAGCAGGAGCCAGGCAGGCAGAGCTGTGCCAGTCTGGCCCGGGACAGTGTGGTGCCCGTGGCTCTCAGCTACTGCCTGGCAGTGCCCCCAGCACCCTGCTCCTGTCTGACACCCTGAACAAGGATCTCCCTGCCCATCTGCTCCTCCCAACACGCCTGGCTGTCTGATGGGAACGGGCTGGGGCTCGCCACAAAGCTCTGTGACTTTCAGAGCTTTCAGGGCTTTCAGAGCTTCTCACAGGGCTTTTTGTCCAGCCCTTCTCTCACATGGCGTTTTTCCCTGGCTGGCTGAAGCGTGCCTTGCTTCCTGGCCTGCCCTGGGTAATTCCAAGGGGTCTGGGTTCCTGCAGCTGCCAAGTGCTGGTGGGTTCAGGGCAGGCAAAGCCGGTACCAGGTCCTGGGTGTGCCTGGAACTGAGCCAGGCCAGGCTGGGAGTGGCCTTGCTGCCCCCCTGACCTGAGGTTGGCTGAGTGATGTGACTGAAGCGCTGTGAGCTGGGCCACCTGGCCTGGCAGCCTGGCAGCCCCTTGCCCAGCTCTCGGGAGGCAGCAGGACAGCAGGGCTTCTGTGCCGTGTGTGCACTTCACCCGTGTGTGTTTTCTGCTGGCCCCAGGGCAGCTCCCGGTGTGTTCCTCGCTCCCCCCACGCCCGGAGCACAGCTCAGGGCAGAGCCCAGGCCTACTGTGCTGTGGGAAGCGATGTTTCACAGCCAGCTGAGCCTTTCCCCTCCACACCTGCATCCTGCAGGCGCCGTGACTTTGTAGAACCACAGAGTCACTGAATGGTTTGGGTTGGAAGGGATCTTCAAGGCTATAAGTTCCAAATCCTTGACACTCCTTCCAGTATTCCAGGCTGCTCCAAGCCCCGTCCAACCTGGCCTTGGACATTTCCAGGGATCCGGGGGCAGCCACAGCTTCTCTGGGCACCCTGTGCCAGAGCCTCACCGCCCACACATGGAAGAATTTCTTCCCCATATCTCATCCAGCCGTGCCTTCTGACAGTGGGAGCCACTTCCCTCTTGTTTCTCCAATCCATCCCTTGCCCAAAGTCCGTCTCCAGCTCTCTTGGAGCCCCTTTAGGCGCTGGAAGGGGGTCTGAGCTCTCCCTGGGGCTTCTCTTCTCCCGCAGCGGTGTGCGGAGCAGAGGGGCTCCATCCCCCTGAGCATCCCCGTGCCTTCCTCTGGGGGGACCTGGGAGCCGCCGG
>VXBQ01005603.1:123578-135688 GCA_013400175.1 Phainopepla nitens
GTCTGCAGCCAAGGGGAGAGGGCTGAGAACAGAGACAGCGATCACAGACTCATGGGATGGTTTGGGGCTGGAAGTGACCTCAGGCCATCCCATCCCACCCCTGCCATGGCAGGGACACCTCCCCCTGTCCCAGGTAGCTCCAGGCCCCTTCCAGCCTGGCCTGGGGCACTGCCGGGGATCCGGGGGCAGCCCCAGCTGCTCTGGGCACCTGTGCCAGGGCCTGCCCTTAGTGCACCTCGGCCACCCTGAGGAGCAGCTGTGCCACAGGGAAGGGATGAACGGTGGGATGGATGCCTGGAGATCCCATGGGAGGCAGGTGGGCTGTAAATCCCTTCCTGGAGTGCAGAGAGCAGGAGGAGGAAGAGATCAGCTGGAGGGAATGCGTGGAGGAAGGGTCTGCTGGCTCTGCTGAGTGCCAGGGTGACTCTGCGTGCCGGGTACATCGTTCAGTCACGCTGAATGGCACTCTGAGGAGTTGCAGGCAATGGCCAGGAGGTTGGGGACCAGAGGGAATTCTCCTGGAGCACCCCACTGGTGGCACGGGGAGAAGGGGAGTGACCTGGCCAGGAGGGGTTTGGGGCTGATGAACCACAGAGGTGTCTGGGCTTCCCTGGAGTCGCTGGGGCCTCCTGGAGCGTGCTCTGCACATCCCTGTGAGAGGATCCTGTGCTCAGCACCAGCCCCCAGAGAAGGTTGCTGGGCACAGCTCACAATGAGCTCTGTAATGAAACCTGGTGCCTCACATGCCTCGTGCGCCTTGCTGAGCCCAGCATCCTCCTGCCTGCCCCAGAACCGAGCCTGGAGCATCCAGGTGCTGCTGAATCACAGGGGCCGTGCTCTTGTCTCCCTGGTCACAGGGCACTTGCTAAATTCTAATGCTGCTGTGCATTTTAAAGAGCTTCCTGCTGGCAGAGAGCTGAAATCCTCTGGGATGGGAGTTTCTGTGAGGCACTGGAGCACCTCAGGCTGAGGCTGTGATCAGCAGTCCATGGACTGGGCAGGACAATGTGGGTGCTGGGCACAGGGGACTGGGGGGTGCAACCCGTGATCAGCCCTGGGTCACCTCACCTGAGGGGCTCTTGGGAGTGACCCCTCTGCCTGGAGTGCTCTGCAGGCTGCCATCAGCCTGGTGGCCTTGGAACGCTCCAAAATCTGCTTGAAAGTCCTAGAACAGAATAGAAACACAGAACATCCTGAGCTGGAAGCGACACACCAAAATCCAGCTCAGGGTAGCCCTGAGAATCATCCCAACAAAATGCTAGAGCCAGCTCTGAACAGTGGGCTTGCTGGCATGTGCAGGTTCCCCACCCAGCCCCAATCTTTGTCCCTTTATACCTCTATTTAAATGTCATCTGCGAGAGAGAAGCCGCTGCTGGCTCCTGTCCTGCTGCCCCAGGGCTCCCCCGGGAGCACAGCCTGCCCGGGCAGTAATTGCTACAGCAAAGCCAAGTGAGGTGAGAGCTGTACAGGTCAAAGCTCTTCCCGAGCCACATGTTTGTGTGAGCCTGAGCCACCTGCCCCTGGGGCCTGGGCCGGGCAGGGAGGGACAGGAGCTGCAGCAGAGCTGGGGTCACCACACCCGCCGTGTGCCAGCCCAGCCCAGCCCAAAGGGGCTGGGGGCTCCTGGGCCCCGTGGGGGTGGAGTGGGTGTGCGTCCTCCTCCCCCTCCTCCCCGTGCACCCGCGCACATCCCCAGATGCAGAAACAATCCCGGTCATTATTCCTGCCATGGTGACAGTGACAGTGGCAGAGATGCCAGCTTCCTCACACAGACGGCTTTATTTCATCTCCTCTGTTTTTCAAAGCCTCTTTCATTTTGTATGAGGAGACAGATGTGAAGGGCTGCAGGCTGATAAATTCTGCTGTCTTATGAAAAGAGAGGGTGGGTTTTTGTTGTGGTTGCTGCTCTTCCTCCCTGCCTCCCTCCCCAGCTCCCTCCCAGCCACCTCTCGCTGTCGAGGGTGCTCCCTGCTCCGGGTGGGGAACACTGGCTGTGCTCACCTCTCTGGGGCAGACAGGGCTGAGTCCCCAGGGCTGGTTTTGGGTTCAGAACCCGGGGTTGTGGCGATGGGCACGTGGTTGGAAAAAAACGAGCCCCTGGTTGGAAGGAGAGCAGCCCAGCGGTGCAGGTGCCTCCCAAAACACCCGACAGGGGCTGGTCCCGGCTCTGGAGCCTTTCCAGGGGGTACAACCCAAATCTGGTCCTTCACAGGGCAGCACCGGGGTTGTGAGGCTGCTGTGGGATGGGGAGGACGCAGCCAGCACCCCTTGGTGGGGCTGTTGGAAGTCTCTGCTCTGTTCCTCTGCCGTCCTTCTGGCAGCGGTGTGGCTCTGGTGGAGCCTGCCCTGCGTGGCACCAGGGGTCCCAGTGCAGCCCCCCTCCCTCCCCTCCTGCTCTGCTGACGATAGTTCAAGTTTAAAAATAAATTGCTCCATCTTTAATTGCGGTTTAAATAACTGCTTCATTTTTATTTAAATGTGGCTCTGCAAGGCTTGGAGAACAATTAGGAGAAAATACAGGGCATTGCTCTGGTGCATGTGTTCAAGCATATAATTAATTTTTTTTATTATACTGATGTTTGCCGAATCTGGAAAAAGATCTTATTGTTCCTCTTGATTCAGTCACGCAGAGGATCTACAAATACACCAGCCATTTCAGGACTCCATTTCATAAGCCGAGGAGCCCTGACATGCTCAGGGGAGGCTCCTGAGGTCCCTGCCCTTGGCAGGACACGGTGTCACCGCGGGGTCTGCGGCCCCAGGAGGGGTGGGCTCTCTGGGTCTGGGCTCTGCAGGCCCTCCCCAGTGCCAGGCAGGTGGGCACAGCCCGGGCTGGGGCTGCTGGATGTGCCCTCAGCCCCTTCTGAAGGATTTCGGGGCTGCTTCAGAGCCCAGAGGCCGCCCCGGGGCTCAGCCGGGTGAGGGTTTGTGCTTTCTGTTGATGAGTGGTGTTTAAAGGCCAACCACGGCTGGGGGATGTGGAGTGAAACCTCTGCAGGGCTCGCTGTGACCCGGGGACCTCTCCGAGGCGAGCTGACCATTCAGGACTGTACATTTCATTCAGAGTCGATAGGGATTAGGTTCCTAAGTGCCCGACATTGCTAAAGTGCTTCTCAAAGTGCGGCTCGCAGAGGGCTGGGAGGAAGCTGCGTGTGATCCGGCGGGCTCTAAGCTTATCAGTCAAAGGTGCTTTGCTTGGTGACAGAAGCCACTTGTGGTAAACAAGCTGCTGGCCCTTTGGACCTCTGACAATCTTTTAACCATTTATTAAAGCAGCTATGAGCTCTTCTTGGAAATGAAATCTTAATAGCGAGCGTGGCAGAGATTTTTCACAGATGGCAGCACTGCCAAAAGCAGGCATTCAAGAAAACATTCATCAAAAACATTCATTTCTTTCAAAAAGAAATTGACGTTTATAGCGTAGACAAATTTGGGACTCATTTGCTTTGCCTTTCAGTTTCGGGATTTTTAGAGGTCACGTTTTTCTGCACCTTCGAGGGTTAGAAACTGGTGTTATTTTTAACTGGAAACTGAGATTCTCGTGTGACACGTCACCAGGAAATGGGGCATGTGGCGAGGCTGGGGTATGGCAGGACCTGAAGAGCGCTGGGGGATGTGCAGGGGATCACAGAACTGTGGAACATTCCGATTTGGAAGTGACCCACAAGGACCATCAACGTCCTGGTTCTGCACAGACACCCCAACAATCCCACCCTGTGCCTGGGAGCGTTGTCCAAACGCCCCTGGAGCTCCGGCAGCCTCGGGGCTGAGAGCAGCCTCCCCTGGCCGTGCTCCAGGGGCTCCAGGCTCTGTCCTGGCTCCTGGTCTCCGTTTTTCGCGTGCAGAGCCTCCCCGGGGCGGGAGGGCGCCCAGCGGGCTCTCCCGGTGCTGGGGAGGATGGCAGGGCCCGGTGGGAGCTGTCTGTGTTCCCTGGCGCGCTGAGGCAGGAGCTCCCAAAGCCCCGGGGAGCATCTCCGGACCCCACCCCACCCTCACCCTTCGGGAAGGACGGGTGTGCCCTCCCTCCTTAAAAAGCCAGAAATCCCCTTAAGAGGGAGCAATTCATTCGCAGCTCATCTCCATTTCATCTGAAGGCTGCACCACGCTGGGTTTCAGCCTTGTTATGTTTTCTCTTGAGCAATACCTTTTATTTCTGCAGTGTTTAATATTCCTTTCCAGAGCCTCCGTTGCCTGTTCTGGGTCTTTCCACTGAAAGCAGCTTTAAAACTATAATTTTTCGTGGCTGAGCATGTCACAACCAGCTGGGTCCTCTTTGCTTGAGTGCTGTCGCCCCTCCCCATCCTCCCCGTGCCCGCTCTTCCCTCCGTGCCAGGCATCCCTAGTGAGGGGTACCCTTCACAGGCAGTCTCAGCTTGAGGAGATGCAGTTTCTCTTGCCCAAGCCAGCCTGGTGCTTGGAGCTTGGCACTGTGGAGGGCTGTAAATGCTGTCACGGGGCTGGGGGAGCAAATGGTGGTGCAGGAACAGAGATCATCCCTGTGCTGGTCAAGGGGAAGGATGGGACGTGTTTCCCCATCCCTGGGGAGTAAGGGGAAGGACAGGTCTGGGTTTCCTCATCCCTGAGGAGTAAGGGGAAGGACAGGTCTGGGTTTCCCCATCCCTGGGGAGTTTTGTTGGTGGCTGAGATGAAAACTCTGTGCTGGTCATGGCTTTGCATTCACCAGACCCTGCTTCAGCCCCCGACTGATGGCTTGGAGCCACTTCTCCCCGGAAGCCAGCTCTCCTCTGCAGCGGCTGCTCCAAGCAGGAGCTGGGGCCGGCGCTGGAGGTGTCCCTCGTGTGCCATTTGGTGTCCCCGTGCCCCGCAGCCCGTGTGCCGTGCACGCAGGGGGCCCGACCCGACGCTGCAGCCGCGCTTGGCGCTGCGGTTTCACAGCGCCGATGTTTCCACAGCTTGTTTCACACTCCTGCGGATCCCAGGAGCCAAGCTGTGCCGCCGTGCCAGCGCTCACAAGCAGCAGGGCTTGGGAAGCACCCCCGGGCCGGGGCTGGCCATCAGCTGCCCGGCTGTGGGCGCCCGGGTGGCATTTCCCCTGCCAGGCGGGGTGCAGGCCATGCAGCTCCTTCCAGGGAGGTGATTGCTGCCTTGCCCAGGTGAGCTCTCCCTGCACCTTGGGCCACTTCCACGTGCTCAGCACCGCTCCCTGCGCCGGGCTGTGGTGTAATTGATCCGAGATCCTGGCACGTCCCGCTGTTTCACAGGAGCTATGGCTGTTGCGCACACTGGATGTACAACACGCGCCCGGCGGTGTCAAGAATTAACTTCATAATCATCTCCGTGATCTTTCTTGGCAGAGCTCTGGCATAACCTGTCGTGTCTTATCTGGGAATCGCCTGTGAGTTATAGTCACCTCCGGCCTGGCTCTCCGGCTGAGCCAGGTTTTGGCTCTTCCGGTGCTCTGGGTGCCCGGGGCTCTGGCTCCGGTTTGCAGCTGCCCAACCACAGCTGGAGATCTGGTGGGGGATCTCCTGCCTGAGGCTGGGGAAGGGAAGGGTGTGGAGCACACCCCCGTGTGCCCCCGCTGAGCATCGTTTGTGCACCTCAGCTCTGCAGAGCTGCTGGTCCCATTTCCCGAAGCTGTTAAAAACACACACGTGTTTCTCTTTCCTGCAGAGTTCTTTGGAGATTACATTTTTGTTCTAGTCAAGAGCAGATTTAACCAAATGCCCATCTTGCAATGCCAGGTCCTGTAAAGCGGGAATGGCTGAGTTCCTTCTTTATTTATCCATATACACACAATGCCCGAAACAAGCTAAAAATGATGAATTGTGGCTAATGCTGCTGCGTGATGGAGATAAGACCGTAATTATTTGTTTGGGCAGCTTAAATCAACACCAAAAGCCTGATGGAAAACAAAGTGATAATTCCAATCTCTTTGTGTGGCTCTCGTGGGCTGTGTGGCCAAGCGTGAACTCGCAGCAGGGGCTGTGTGAGTTTTGCATCGGCGCGTGGTTGAAGCAGGTCATTGCGGTGTCACGCTTCACGTGCCGCCCTCCCAGCGTGCCAGGGCCTGTGCCAGGGGACAGGCACACCCTGGGCTCCCTTCTGGCAGGGTTTAGCACCTCGGTGCTGCCTCAGCTTTGGCACTTTGCTGCTATGAGGAGTGTTCTTTGTGCTGCAGGTAGGAGCGCAGCACATCTGCCCGTTCCGGAGCGGGCTCTGGATCTCCCTCAAATGCCCAGCCTGCCCTGGCTTGTTAGGAGAGAAGATGGGTGAGTTGAGCTTCAGCTGCACCTGAACCCGTGGCAGGGGCTGTAAATTTTTGCGTTCATTATGTTTGTTTTGCCTGGGTTTAATTAACTGATCAATGAAAGCCTATCGAGCTCTGACCTCTCCTGCAGCTGCCATAAATCAGCCCTGGCCATGTTGGAGTGGGATTTGTGCATGGCCCCAGCTCCTGAGCTGTGCTGTCCCATCCTCACAACTGGAATGGCCTGGGTGGGGACCAGCACAGTCCACTGGGACACCTTCCACTGTCTCAGGCTGCTCCAAGCCCATCTAGCCTGGCCTTGGACACTCTCAGCAATGGGGCAGCCACAGCTTCTCTGTGCCAGGGCCTCCCCACCCTCACAGGGAAGGATTTATTCTGTCTGTTTTGTCTTCCTGGTGACCCTGGGAACACATCATTTCCTTGGAAGGGAGATTTGGGAGCCCCAGCCCCAATTCCGTTCTGCCTTGCCAAGTCTTGCCTCTCCAGCTTCCTCACGCTGGTGTTTACCTCATCCTTTGTGATCCTCCTTCCTGGGCTCAAACTCCCTCCCAGCTGAGCAAGGATGCTACCAGTGCTCCAAGGGTTATCCCTGGTGGTTTCCAGTTGGAAGTGGGAGCCAGTGGGACCCTAAGACATGTCCCTGTCATTAGAGCCCTCCTCACCATTGTCCCTCTGCCAGGGCCACCTCAGCCTGCCCTGAGCTCCATGCAGCTCTGTCCCTTGGGGTTTTCCTTCCCCGCTGAATCCAGGGATTCAGCACCCATGCCCTGGGCCTTCCTCCTTTTTCAGAAATATTTTGTCAAAATCTGGAAAAACAGAACTATTTTGTCTTTAGAGTTATTTCCTTTTGATCCCAGCTTTCATTATAATAACTTTTCCTGAAGGAAAGTGTTGGAGAGAGACACAGTGAGGGTCAGATCAGAGGGTCCATGCTGGATCACCGGAGAGGAGGAAGAGCTTTTGCATCTTGCATTACCTCCATGTATTTATATTTCAGTGTAAAGGGGAAAAAACGCACGTATTACTGAATGATGCACTTTTTTATCTTCTTTATGGCTTCTAATGCTATAGCTGGTTTTTTCAAACCACTAAAAGCATAAGCATTAAAGCAATTTTCCAGAGTAATATAGCAAGAGGTCTGCAGCAGCTCTGCAACATTTGATAATAGTTGCCATCTTCAGCTGAAGATAATGATGTTAACAAATGTAATGGGAGTAATGAGTGGAGATTCAAAAAAGCAGCTTTTGTTTAATTTTTTTGTAATGCAAATGAGTTGAGGAATAAAGAAGGAGAGCAGAAAATAATGAAAATTCCATTGGAAATGAGTCTTAATCCTTGCAACCAAGTGCTGGAGGGTAGGAGGGAAGGAGAGGGATGGAAGTTGTGGATCCTCTTTCCCAGGAAGTGTTGGAGCAACCTGGTCCAGTGGAAGGTGTCCCTGCCCATGGCAGGGGGTGGAACTGGATGATTTTTAAGGTCCTTTCTAGCCCAAACCAGTCTCTGAGTCTCTGGGGACGGCTGGGCTCTGTGTCAGGGTGGAATAAGGTGAAATTGCTGTCCTGGCAGGCCTGGCTCAGCTGAGCAGGACGAGTCAGCCACGTGCCAGGCTCTGCTCTGGTGTCACCTCTGGCAAACGGATAAGGCTGCCCAGGGACGTTTGGAGTCCCCATCCCTGGAGGTGTCCAGGGAAGGACTGGATGTGGCACTCAGTGGGTGACAAGGTGGGGATGGGGCACAGGTTGGACTCGGTGATCTCAGAGGGCTTTTCCAGCCTCAGTGATCCTGGGGTTCTGTGGCTCCACAGCCCAGCTCCTCGCTGCCTGGGCCTGGGGCTGATGGCTTCTCCTGGCTCAGCTGCTTTCCAGCAAAGCAAAACTCCCTTCCTCTCGCTCCTGGGAGGCTGGAAACCCTCTGCTTTCTGCTCCCGCAGCACCTTCCACTTCAGAATGATGCCAGCTGAGTTCAACCTTATGACAGCCCAGCGACTCCCTCTCCCCCTCAGAACAAGTGAATTTGCTTTATTTAGATTGACTCCCAGCCCAAGTGATAGGTACGAGGCTGGCAAATGAGCATCCTTGTGATGAGGACTGGCACTTATGCATGTGCAGAAGATTCAGGTCTGTCAGCTTGTGTCAGCTCGCCTTCTACGGAGTGTTTAATCTCCTCACCCTTGGCCAAGAAATGCATTAAGAGATCTGCAGTGAGTGGGAGCTCGGCAAGGGAGGGGTGTTGCTGCCTGCCCCGCTCTGGAGCGCCCAGCAGTGATGGGAGGAGGGCAGCGGGGGAGCACCAGTCAAACCAGCGGGCAGGAGAGCTGGGAACTGGGGGGAGCTGGAGGAAGCACCTCCTCTTCCTCCTCTCGGGTGGTTCTGGGGGCGTGAGAGGGGCGCCGGTGCTCGGAGCAGGGGCTGACCCCGTGCCTGCGCTCCGGCGATGCCGCGGCGCTGGAGCCCGAGCTGGCCCGTGCTGCCAGCGAGCAGATGGTGGTCACGGCTGCCTGAATGTCCTTGGGCACGGCGAGCAGCGTCCCCGGCCCTGTCCCCGTGGGCGGCGGGGCGGGAGGCGCTCCCGCGGGCAGCGGAGCTCGCTCGGATGGAATTTTGGGTGGCTGCGGGGCTCCCCTCCTGCCCGGGGCCCTTTGGCACGGCGCCCTCCCCAGCATCGCCTCTCCGTGCGCTCTGGGCGGCAGCAGCGTCACCGGCCGGGCCGGGTGGCACCGCGGTGCCGCTGGGGAGGGACCCCTGCGACCCGCGTGTCCCTCCCTGCCGCGTGCGAGGCGCCTCTGGCGACCCTCGGTGGCAGCGCTGGCTGGGTCACTGTGAGGATGGAGGGACGTGGCTTTGGGCTGAGCCCATCTCAGGGGACAGCCACGCTATAAACCAAGAGACTTTCACACTTTTCTCATTTTCCTGGTTTTTGGTTGGTTTTGGTTTCTGGTTTGGGGTCTTTTTTGTTTTTGTTGTTTTTTGGAAGGGTGAAGATGTGAGTTATCACATCTGGCTTTGCAATTTACAGCTTTTAATTAATCTGAAATTTCAACATAGAGTTTTACAATAAGCAGAGGCATCTCTGCAAGCTGGGGAGGAATCTTAACAATGATCCAAGATGAATCTGCAGGATGAGATATCACTGCAATAAACAGGGCTATATAAAACAGAATTGTGAAGTAAAAAATGCTGAGATATCAAGGCAACGATCTACAAATGAGATTTCTTTTTGGAGCCCTTCCCTGTTTCAAGAGTGTTCCTTTCCTGTCAGCATTTGCCAGCTGTCCTTCAGTTGTTCTGGCACCTACTGGTGATAAGTGGACACTCAGTCCATCACCAGAGCACCTCTAGGCCAAGGGAGGAGGGGTCTTTTGGGTAAGGATGGTCTGGCGTGGCTTGGGTGAGGTGCTCCAGCCTGGAGAAGCATCCAGCTGGAGCACCCCTGCTGTTTTGGGCCACTCAAGATGTCCGTGGCTGTGACACTTTGCTCTTCTTGCTTGGCACAAAGGGCCAGGATCGCTCTCCCTCTCCTGCCCTGGCTGCAGGATCTGTGCTGGCTCTGCATGGTCAGTGCCCACCACGTGGGCCTGGTGTCACTGGGTTGCTTGGGCTTGCTTCTCTCCCAGTTTAACTTCCTTCAGCTTTCTGAGTGGTGCATTATCCTGTGTTTTCCTTCTCCAGCCACCGAAAGCCTGGAAAATTGCAATAATGAAGGGTAATGATACAGTATGGGGAGCAGGCTTCCATTTGAAGTCTCTCAAAGTTGGATAAACACAAGCAGGAAGCACTTGTTTACAAATATTTTCTTGTGAACGAGTGAGGGGGAGAGCAAGCTCCTTTTGTCTCTGACAGACACATCCTTTCATTCCCTGGGCCTTCCTCCCTGCTCCTTCAGCTGGGCTGCATCCCTCAGGAGTGGGACGGGATGTTCCAACCTAATCCTAACACAACCCCAGGGGTTTGTAATCCCACCCTGAGCTGCAGACCCCAGACCCAGTGCCAGCAGACCTCGCTGGTGGCAGTGAAGGTCCCTCCAAGTGTCCCTCCCCCCCATGGCTCCTCAGGAACGTGGGTCCTTGTGGCGTGAAAATCCCTTTGGAGCTGCAGGCGAGGGGCAAGCCGGGAATTTGCTTTTAACATCAATATTCAGAAATAGTGCGTGTGAATAATTGATGGCCCTGTGAGCTGGGGCTTGTCTGTCTGTCACAGCAAAGCAGAGGTGACAGAGTGACAGCCTGGGGTGGGGGGAGACTCCGGTCCCTCCTGGGGCACCACCAGAGTGGCTGCACAGGGTGGGATTTGCCTGGGGCTTGGCAAAGGCTGCCGGGCTGCTCTGGCTGCTGTTGGTGTGAGGGGCACCCCAGCGTGGGGCAGGGGTCTGCTCAGGGTCCTGGGCATGGACAGGGCTGTCCTGTTCCCCAGCCTGGCCCAGGGCACTTGCAGCAGCTCCTCCAGCTGCTCTCCAGGTCCTGCTGTGCTGCGGTAGCCGAGCCACCGATCTGAATGCTTTAGGTGAAAAATAATCTGTCAGCAGGATTTGCCTGACCTTAAATTAGCTCTCACAAGAAGAGCTTAACCCTCATTGCTGGGTCAGTGTCTTCTGCCTCCCCAAGTCAACCTGGCTGTGCGCTGCTGTCCCCTCTCTGGTTTAATGTCAGTTTTTACTCTTTCTTTCGGGCATCCTTTGTCTTCAGCGCGATTCCACGGCTCTGTTCCGAGCACAGACTGCCATGTTTGCTGTGAACCACTGGCAATTAGACCAGAATAGCTGTCTCCCTAATGATGCCGAGCTGTGCAGCATCGCTGCGGTGCCTGCCGCAGCAGGGACACCGTGCCCGGGGAATTTGGGCGCTGCAGGGCTGGGCTCTGCAGGAGCGGTGGTCCATGTGGTGGCCCTGGGATGGTCAGCGTGGTGTGGTGTGGTGCTGGAGGCAGTCTGGGCCGTGCAAGGGCTGTGCTGCTGGTGCAGGTGGCTTCAGGTGGAACAGGCAGGTGGGGCTCAGCCTCCCGCCAGCCTCGGGCCGCAGCGAAGCCTCGCAGTTCCCCCTTCAAAGCCTCCAGCACTCACTGCATAGAGCAGGGGGGGAAGAAAAGACCTCCCCCGGCCAAAACTGCAAAGGAAAGCGAGAGGCAGAGCCTTTAGAGCTGGAACCCTGAGCGGGAGGGAGGAGCAGGGCTGAGCTCCCACCGCTGCCTCTGAGCCGCTCTACAAAGCAGCTCCCAGCTTGGCGAGCGAGATACAGCGAGAGGTTCGCAAGTTGTGACCTCAGCAAATGTATTAGACGGGAGAAAAGAGCTTTTTTCCTTCCCCCAGTTCTGGTGTCAGCGTAGCCGTGGCTTTTAAACCACATTATACGGGCTTGTCATCCAAGATAAAATGTTATTAAGATAAAATGCTACACAGGGAGCAGTAGGGGACTTCCCACTGCCGTATTTCAGCGCCGCGCTCTGCCGCTGGCACGGAGCCGTCGCCTGGAGCCGGGACGGGGATGCGGTGTCCCCCATGTGTCCCCAGGCCGGTGGGCACGGGGAGGTGCTGCCCAGAGTGTGCCACTGTGCCCGAGCATCGCCCTCCATCCCCCGTGGGCAGCCTGGCGCGGGGGAGGCGAAGGCGTCAGGGCCGCGGCCTGCACGGAGCTGACAGCGAGCATGTGGGTGGCCCGGGGGCCTTCCCGGGGCCACTCCTTCACGGGTCAGGGCTCTCGCCGGCTCCTCCCTCTCCCCCGGCCCCTCTGCCTTGTGTCCCCACAGCCCTGCTGCCCAGGCCACCATCTTTGTGTGCTGCCACCGCTCCCCTCCTGCCCAGCAGCCCACGGTCCCCAGCCACAGCCAGGGCACTCGCTGTTGTGTGTCCCTATAGCACTGTCATGTCCCCACGCCTCTGTCATGTG
>VXBQ01005604.1:0-11414 GCA_013400175.1 Phainopepla nitens
GGACGCGGGGCTGCGGGGCTGCCCGGCCCTCCGCAGCGCTTCGCCTCAGGGGGACCTGTCCCACCGAGCATCGGCACCGGCCCGGGGCGGTGTCCCGTTCCCCGCGCTGAGGGCAGCACGGGGCGCTCGCAGCCGTGCCCGCGGGTTTGGGTAATAAAACATCCGCGAGCTGCGCTGCCGCCTCAGGAGCCGCCCGCGGGTCCCAGCGGTGTCCGGCACCTCTCCGTGTCCGCTCCAAGCTCCCGCAGCTTCCCGGTCGCGACCACCGTGATGAAAACCCCCGGTGTCACCGCGGGCTCGAACCCAAGCGTTATTATCCGCTTTTTGTCGGCGGGCTCCCCAGCCCGGGCGCTCTCCCCGGTCCCGGCGCTGCCCACCGCCGGGAGGGCTCCGGGGTCGGGTCGCTGGCTGTCACCCTCGGCGTGGGGCACACGGGGTGTGTGCTTGTTCCCCGTGCAGCAGGCGGAGGGCTCGGAGCGCCTCAAACGCGCCAGTCGCGCTTCAAGTGATCGGCGTCGCTCCGCTGCTGCCGCTCTGAGGGGTCGCTCCTTGAAATCGTGCTCGGAATCAGATTCCCGCATTGGCTTTTAAGCGCTTCTAAATGTTTCAAAGATTGTGTTTAAAAGGCCTCTAAGGTCGCTTCCGAGCATCCTTGCGGGGAAGGTTAATAATGATTATTATGAAATGTGTTTTCGTAGTGAAAATTACAGAGGGGCAGACGCAGGTGATTTAGAAATGTGGTCGATTTTTGTTGTGGGCTGCTTAAATGAGAAGTCAGAATTTCTATGGAGTATAAAGCACAGAATCCTAGAATGCTTTATGTTGGAAGGGACCTTAAAGATTATTTAATTTCAATCCCCTCCACAGTCTCAGGTTGCTCCAAGCCCTGTCCAGCCCGACCTTGGACACTTCCAGGGATCCAGGGGCAGCCCCAGCTTCTCTGGGTGTGATAATTCTGCAAGAAACCTTTCCTGCTAAAATAACCTGGGTGAGATTCCTTTTTAAATGCATCAATAACAGTAGCTCAGAGACCTCAAACATGTCCGTGGCCAGTAGTTCACCTGAGCTGGGCAGGAATTATTCAGTGTTTCATGGGAGTATTCCCTGATAAGAGCAATCTGCAGCAGAGACATCAGGGCCCCAAACATCTTCCTCAGGTGGTTTTTAAATACTGAGAGAGGCAAACAGCCTTGTGAAGGACAGAGATTGAAGTCAGCATTAGCAGGAATTAATTGGGAGCAAACAGATTTTGTCCCACTGATAGATTAACAGTGTGGGATAAATCAAGGAAGCCACAGGTTTAGATTCCTGTGGCCTGCATGTCCCTGCTCTGTGATTTGGGAAGTTTAACTGAATATTTTAACATCAAACCTTGAGAAGGAGATTTGGCACTGCCTAAGAAGTGCTTGAGAGTCGGCATTGGCATGAAAGTTAACCCAAAAGTTTCGTGAAAATTGTAAATGTAAGGTTTAGACCTTGCTGTAATAATTTCTAATTTTTTTTTAATCCTTCTGCTTTAAAACTCTTAAGCCACTTTTTTTTTTTTTTTTTATTTTTTTGACAATTTTAACTGATGCATTTTTCAGATTTGCTGCTGACTTTGAAGTATTCAGTACGTATGCCCCATTTCTAACAAGAGCATAACAATTGTAATTTCACAGTATGAAGACTAGACCAGACTGTACTGTTCTCTTCATCACAAGACTTGTGTTGCTTTTTGTTTTTTCCTGGAAACTACAGAATTATTTTTTCTCTTAGTCTGAAAGACTGTCAGAAAAAAATATGGGAACAGCCATCCTGTCAGGATGTAGAATATTGCTGGAAATTGGAAACTGAATTGTTTAGTTTTGCTTTTGTTTTTTGCCTTTGCTTTCACCTCACTCTGCTTCACGGGAAATCTACAGCTTAAAAAAAAATTTAAATGTTAGTTTTACTACTGATTCTCGTGTGCAAACAACTCTCCTAACTGTGCAGTGGTTTTTTAATAAAGGTTTATGCTATGAATATTTTAAATTTAATCATTTTTTTAAATTAATTTAAATCTGCTAATATAGTTCTAATGAGTTTAACATGCTTCACATCCCACTCTTAGCACTAAAATAAGAATAAAATCTCAATGTTTGTTCCAGAACATACAGAAAAGTGCTTCTAGTAGGAATATATTAATTCATACAAAATATGAATGCAGAATGTTTGTTAGTTTAAAAAAAAATCAAAAAAAAGAATACTTTTTTCTGCTTTTACCTCTTGCATGATGGGTCCCTGTCAGTGCAGGCTGGGATTTGAACTCAGCCTGGGATGCTCGGGTGGAGCAGCCCTGGGACAAGGATCTGGGGGTGCTGGAGGCCGAGAGCTGGAGCTGCCTTGAGCCCCCGTGGCCTGGGCTGGTCCCCAGTGGGCAGCAGCAAAGGGCTTGGGGTTCTGTGCCCTGCTCACTGAGACCCCAGCCCTGGGGCCAGCACTGCAGGAGCTGGAGCTGCTGCAGAGAGCCCAGAGAGGCTCCAGGATGAGCAGAGGGATGCAGCAGCTCTGCTGGGAGAGCTGGGATTGTTCACCTGCAGAGGAGAGGCTTTGGGCTGAGCTCAGTGTGGCCTCACAGGGCCTGAGGGAGCTGCAAGGAAGATGGAGAGAGATCTTGCAAGATCCTGGAGTGACAAGACAAAGGGGAATGGCTTCAAATTGACAGAGAGTTGGGTTAGATGGGATTTTGGGCAGGAATTGTTCCCTGTGAGGGTGTGAGGCCCTGGCACAGGGTGCCCAGAGCAGCTGGGGCTGCCCCTGGATCCCTGGAATTGTTCCAGGCCAGGCTGGACAGGGCCTGGAGCCACCTGGGATGATGGAAGGTGTCCCTGCCATGCAGGGGAGTGGAACCAGACGATCTCTAGGCTCCCTTCCAGCCCAGACCATCCTGTGGCTCTGGGATTCCAGCAGTTCCTGGCTTCTGCCCCTGCCCGACCCAGCCGGAGCACCCAGAGCTGGGAGTGGCCTTGCCTTGGGGGGATCCCCGGTTCTGTGTCCTCCTGGGGGCTCTGCTGCCTGAGGTGGTGTGTGTGTGTGTGGCTGCAGAATTTCTCTTTAGAGGTGTCACTTCCAGGTCTTGAGATCTGTCTGCTGTGGGCGAGTAGGACTGGAAAAATAACCCTGGAGGGGGAAGGGGTGGTCAGTGGGGGAACAGAGACAGTGAAGTAACAGTTCCCCTCTCCTGAAGGGAAGAGCCTTAGAAGAAGTGAAACAATCTGCATATGTTTAGTTCTTTTAAGTGGCAATGCTCCATCAGCCTCAGCGTCTGGGGGTTTTAAGCAGGTGTTGTTTTCTCTTCAGGACAGAAAAAGCAAAGAGCATAATGCCTTAGATGCTTCTGCTGGCATTTTAATAGAAATCCTTCAGCAACAAGGTAGAGGGACTTGGCTGCTTTGGTGAGTCCAGGAATGAGGATGTGGTAGGTGGAAATACAGGAAGATGTTTTAAAAGAGTGTCTTTGCTCACTGCTATGGAAGAATAATAATAATAGTACTCATAAACTTAGTGTCTTTGTGGTGGGGGAGAAAAGTACAAGGATTTTTTAAATCTGGATAATCATTGAAGAATCGTGTAGAAAGAAAAAATAAAAAAGGAACATTATTCAGAAACAAAAGTAAGAAACATACACATTCATTGAGGTTGGAAAAGTCCTCCAAAGCCTTTGAGAACAGCCTCTGAGTGATTCCCACCTTCTGGAGTCTGGAGTGCCATGTCCAGAGGTTCCCTGGACACCTCCAGGGATGTTCTCCACCTCAGGCAGTCTGCACATTCTCTGCAGACTGCCCTGAGCAGAGGGTGTTCTGTAACAGAAAACAAGTTGGCACAAACTGTGGAAGGAAAAAATGTTCTTAAGAGATGTGCAGGAGAACTTCCTGCATCTCTAACTGCAGGATTTCATAAAATGTCCAGGTACAGCCAACAGTGCATGGTACAGGATGGTTCTTTCCAAGCACTTGGCGTAGTTTTTGTGCTCTCTCTGAAATTCAGAGTTGGCCATGAATGTTTCAGCCTGAGCTCTTAGGTTTAGTACTGTCAGGCTCTCGTGAGCTATTTTTTCTACCTGCATCAAAATTGTGACTTTGACAAGCTGTGCTGTGTGATGCAGTCACCATCATGAAAGTGTAATTGTTCCTGTAATGCACTTACAGCAGGCATTTAGCTGCTGGGATAATAAGCACTGTGCAGCCAACAAGAAAGCACAGCCACGCTCCATGTGCCTTTCCAGTGGTACAAAATACACAGCTAGAAATGAACTGGGCCAGAAATAGCAACTTTCCTTACAGCCATGGTACAAATGATTCACGCAGGTGACCAAGAAAGACTTTCAGAGGTGCTAAGCTAAAAGCTGGATTTTTGTTTTTTTTTTTTCTTCTAGGGGCTTCTTTGGAGGTGCTTTGTGGCAGGAGGGTGTTTTAGAGGCCCAAGAGGCAGCACATGCACAGGAGCTGCACTGTGTGTCCTAAATGCTGCAAATTTGGAGTTTAGCCCCTGCTGTGGGGTGGGTTAGACCAATAATGCCAGGTAGTGCACCTGCTGCTCCCCTGTGTGAAATTCAGCCTTCCTGGGCATCTTGGAACCACTGTTCCTCTTCAGAAAGTAAATATTAAGTACAAGGGATTGTTTTTAATTAGGATTTGTCATTAGGTTAATTAGATGTTAACTCCACAGAACAGGCTTTGGTTCCTCGTTGATGACTGATGGGATTTTAACCAATGTACATGTGCATGCCTCCGTCATTAGCCCAAATGCTTAATTGTTAGATGGACATAGCTGTTCCCAAGATCACAGAAAAATGTTCTGTGATCAAAAACCATTCCATGGTTTTGTGTCCAGAACTGTGGAATGGTTTGGGCTGGACAGGACCTTAAAGATTATTTCATTTTAATCCCCTGCCATGGGTAGGGACACCTCCCACTGTCCCAGGGTGCTCCAAGTCCAGCCTGGCCTTGGGCACTGCCAGGGATCCAGGGGCAGCCACAGCTGCTCTGGGCACCCTGTGCCAGGGCCTCAGCATCTTCACAGAGAAGGATTTCTTCCTGATATCCAATCTAACCCTGCTTTTTGTCAGTTTGGAGGCATCCCCTCTTGTCCTGTCCCTCCATCCCTTGTAAAGAGTCCCTGTCCATGAATGTTGTAGGTGTCCTGCCCTTCCTCAGGCCCCAGGGAGGGAAGGAGCCTCCTCCCAGGAGCAGAGCTGGGCATGAAGTGACTCCAGAGCTGCAGACACAGAGCCAGCTCGGGCCTGGCTCCTTAATCACCTTAATGTGATTTCCCTGCAGGCTGTTGCCAGAGGAGCCGGCACCCTGCCCGCTGCCCCGGGCTCTGTGTTCCACCTGTGTCCCTGCATTTGGGAAGGGCTGATGCAAGGCACTCATGGAAATTGTCCTGAAGTAGAAATTCCTGCTATATTTATCGTCGGTAATTCTTGGTGCTGCTGTGCTTGAGCTCTGCCACAGCTCTGCCAGTTCATTCAGAGCTGCATTCATTATAGATAACACAACAGCTGGACTATTCTTTTCTAACTCAGTCTTGGGCTGAAAGTGCCAGTAATGATAAATTCTGTAAAAACAGGACTTTAACTGCAGTCTACAAATTACTTTCCTTCACAGCGAGTTCTGATTTTACACCTGTGCTTCCATATGTGTCATTGGCTTGTGCCATACATCTTTATTTACCTCTTCGTGAAGAAACACTGGTAGTTAAGTATAAACAGCAGGAGGCTTTTACATGACCTTGATCTCTCTGGGAAATTTGGAAAGCAGTTGGAAATAGGGCTGCTTTGTTGGGAGCATGAAGGATATCTGGATTGTGCAGCTCCCTGAGGCAATGTCTTTCTTTTCATGGCCTCACTGTGGTTTTCCCCTCCACAGAGCTACTAAGCAAAATCCTACATTGTGGAATAGTTGACTAGATCCTACTGGGATTCAAGGCACATTTAAATATTAATATTATAAAATGTCAAGAATGAAATATGAAGGGAATTACGGGAATAATTGGGTTAGCTGATACTCTGCTTTGACCTGAGAGGACATGCACTGGCATTCTTAAATAGTGCAAGAAGTTTATCACTCCAGTCTTGGAGATGGTAAAAGTATTTTGAGCCTTTAATGTTTGTTTTGAGGAGTTGGAAGTGATCCAGAAGCTGGCACCTGGAAGTGTTGGTTGGTTGTTACTGAAATCAGTCTCAGTAGAGATGAGGTTTCACTCCCCTTTGCTGGCTGTGTGTGGGATGGCTCGAGGCCCCTGTTCTAACAAAAAAAAACACAACAAAGAATAACCAGTGAAGAAGCAGCAAATGCCTCCTTTCTTTCCCATTTCTACAGTGGAGAACTTTGGCAGTCTCCTTGTGATTGCAGCCGGGTGATCATGTCAGAGAATTAATCTGATGTGCTGGTGAAAAAGGCATCAATCTGCATGGAAAGAAAGCGTTCAGGCGTTTAGGATCATAACCTTGCCTCTCTGTTTGTGTCTGAGAAGGTGCAGTGTTTGTTTTAAAGAGCAGGCCCTTTCTCCTAGCCCAGGTGAGGCTGAGAAGTGGCTCAGTCATCGCTGCCGTGTCCCCACCTGGGAAGGAGCAGTCCTGCTGTGGCGTGGCCTTTGCTGGGTGAAGGGAGATCCTTGCTGAGGCACAAACTTCACTTTAAATGTCGCCTTTCAATAAGGAGAGGGTTCCCTGGAGGTTTTGGAGCAGAAAGGAGCTTTTCTCACAAGGAACTGGCTCGTTCATCACAGGGCCCTGTGAGGAGCAGCCACTCTGGCAGGGGTAGCGAGGGTTCAGCTGAGAGCTCCTGTGTAACTGGACCTGTAACTGCTGTTCTTTATATTCCAGCTGCTCTTTGCAAAGCAGGCTGTTTTGATAAGGAAGGACTTCTTTGCATAGTGGCTGTTTTTTACCACAGTCTGATGGTCCATATGCTGAAGAGGACAAACTAGCTGAGATACCATCTGAAAGTGGGAATAATCACGGGGATGCTGTCATGTGCAGCTGGGGGAGGTTCTGAGCTGTGGGAGAACACTTAGAGTTTACTATTTGTTTTTGAAAAGAGGAGAATAAACACAGCCTGAGCAGATTGCACCAAAGTCTGACTGAGGAGCAATGCTCAGTGAGGGTTTTCCTTACACTGTTCAAAATGCTGGGTTAAGGTCAGAAGAGTCACCAGACAAACATCTCAAGTAGAGACACCCAGAGATACCCATACCCAGGTCTGTGGAAACTCCTAAACTGGTAAAATATACCACTAGATAAATTGGTCTAATTTCAACATATGCCTTACTTGGATTAATAGAGAAGATATTGGATCAGACAGCTGTGAATTTGGCAGTTTTTAATTTGCTCTCTTGGGGAAATCTGTCTCTTCCACTCTGCTGCTGGATGGTTTCTGTGGTCCTCTACCACTAGATGTTGCTGTGTGAGTGATTGATGTAATCTTATCTGATGCTGGATGGATTCATTCCTGAAGAAAAGGAGGAGATGCCACTGAAACAGCATTTCTGCCTGTTCTGAAATTTGTATTTTGAGACTTTTGCCTGAGACATTTTTAGAGTTTATTTGCTGTGTTACATTAGTCATAAAGCTTGTCTCTCTCTTGGATACCCAGCAGTGTACTGATTACTGTTCCCAGTTTGGCAGGGTTTTTTCTTCAGGTGTGTCTGTAGAGCTGCTGGTCTCAAAAAGGCAACAAAATATAACTTGGCCAAAAATGGTTTTGCAGCAACTCTGTTCTGTAGCATCTGTGGCTTTTCATTCAATGAAAGATGGCAGAGGAAGAAAATTTCTATACATTTCAGCATGAGGAAAAATAAATTTTCAGGGGAAATTCCTGCCTTTGGCTGTTTTTTAAGCTTTCACCTTGTTGTGAAGGATTACTCACCTCCTTGGGGGTTTGCTGTGTTTATTCTGCACAGAAGTCGACAAATAGAAAAGCTCCATCAGGGTGAACTGAAGTTATCCTAAGGAAAAATTTCATTGCATGGATAGTGTAAACTCCCTGAGACTGAAGTAAAGCTGGAAAGGAATCTACAAGTGAATAAAACAAGAAGTTTGGAATTGGATTTGGGGAATCTGGGCTTGGAAATGCCTCAGGTAAGCCTGCTAAGATTTTATTCACTTCTGTAAATAATTTTGCCTCTGTTTAATAACAAATTTGACCAGCTGTAGGAGGGAAGATGCACAAGGAATGAAAGGATGTGTATTTTGTAGGGTCCCTGTAGTGTCTGTGCTGGAAGCTGTGGTGCTGCTCTTGGCCCTGGGTTTGTTGAAGCTTCAGTTGTCTCTTGGTGAGGGAGGATGCCTGGAGAGCAGAACAGCCTTTTATTACTGCAGTGATTCACACTCAGCACACTGAATGACTTTCAGCAGCACAGTGTTTCTCCCTTCCCAGCCCTCAGGGTGAGAGTGTCTAGAAGAGAAATTGAGGGCTGGAATGAAATGTAGCAGAAGGCCTCGCTGCCCATTCCCTGCATGCCCAGTCATCCTGCATAATGCCTTCTTTGCCAAATTTCACTTCGTTCTTGAGAGAGGGGTAACAATCTTGATTTAATTGTCATAAATTTTGCTTTCCTTACAATTTCATATGGAAGCTTTATGAGTTCTAATGGCTCTAAACACTGCTTTAGTACAAAATGATTTGTATTAGAGGGACTCCCAGATCTTGCCAGGACTGGCCCTCATCCTCTACAAATGCCAACATACCCCAAAACTTGGCAAACATAAGATTTTCAAACCAACAGGGAAGAAAGAAGGAGCAGTGAATGCTCTTGCAGCTCTGTGGGGGATAGAAATCTGTCCTTTGATTGCTCCTGCATGTTGTCAGCTGCTCTGGAAGCATCCTCTGGCTCTGGGGAGTGATGTGCTTATCTGTGATGGTAAAAAACCTTTGGAAACTAGGAAGAAACAGTGATCCTCTTTCTGTTTGTTGAAGACGAAACTGTGCCTTTTTATCTCATAAAATTTGAAATGTCTGTCCATTGTGCTGTAGCCCAGTGTGAGTGGAATGGACCCTCCTTTTGGGGATGCCTTTCGGAGCCACCTGTTTTCAGAGCAGACTCTGATGAGCACGGATCTCCTGGCGAGCAGCTCGGATCCAGACTTCATGTATGAGCTGGTAGGTCACCTGTGTGTGCCCAGAGTTCCACCTCCCTCACTGACACCCCTTCCTGCAGGAATAAGGAGGTGTTGGTGCAAGAATGCTGGAAAATTATTCATTATTGCTGGCTGCTGATTAGGGAAGAGCTGGACTGCTTGTCGAGAAAATGTGATGCTTCCTCAGTGGGCACTTCTTCAAAGTGGCCATTGGGACAGGCTCAAATCCACCTCCCACTGTCCCAGGCTGCTCCAAGCCCTGTCCAGCCTGGCCTTGGGCACTGCCAGGGATCCAGGGGCAGCCACAGCTGCTCTGGGCACCCTGTGCCAGGGCCTCCTCACCCTCACTGGGAAGAATTTCTCCCTGCTATGTTCTATTTCAGCCAAGCTGTGAATGCAGGGGAAGGAAAATAAAAGTTGACTCACAAGCTACTTATATGAGCATTCCCTTTTTCATTTTCTCCCTGCATCAAAGGAGAAAGGTCATTCCTGGTCATTAACTGGTCGTGTTAAAATGAGGTTTTCCAGGAACTGGTGAACTCAAGCATATTCTGTTAAGCACACAGCAAAGATTGAACTAGATTGTCGAGATGCCTGTGATGTGTTTCATATTTTAAATACATGGATTTTGGTACTGGTTTAGTTCCCGATGTGCAGATGGATTTGCAATAGCAGGAAAATGCAGTGTTATAGGAAGAGCAGTATTCAGAAAGATCTGTTGCTGAAGCACAGGAGCTGAACTTTGTTCTGACCTTCAGAAGAAGCTTTTAGTTGAAAGTTGAGGTCTCTTCCTATGTCACTGCCCTCTCATACTTGACTGGAATTGAGCTCTCTTTACCAGATTAAGTAGAGGAAAGAGATGGATGCCTTTTTTTTTTTTTTTTGTATTAACTTTTAACTTTTCTTATTGTGCACAGGACAGAGAAATGGACTATCAGCAAAGCTCCAGGGACAACTTGCTTTTCACTGAGGACTGCAAAGACCTTGAGAACTTGGAGTCTTTTACGGACATCCTGGACAAAGAAGCTGCTTTCACCTCCAAGTGGGAGCAGTGGGATACCTACTGTGAAGACCTGACTAAGTACACTAAATTAACCAGCTGTGACATCTGGGGAACAAAAGAGGTGGATTACCTGGGCCTTGATGACTTTTCCAGCCCATACCAGGATGAAGAGGTGATAAGCAAAACACCCACCCTGGCTCAGCTGAACAGCGAGGACTCCCAGCCTGTCTCAGATTCACTCTATTACCCCGATTTGCTCTTTAGTGTAAAACAAAACCCTTTAAATTCTTTGTTACCTGGCAAAAAGATGGCGAGCAGAGCGGCGGCGCCGCTCTGTTCCTCCAAGAACGTGCAGGCCGAGGCCGCGCTGTCGGACTGTGCCCAGAAGGCCAGCAAGCCTGGCAGCCAGCCTGCTTCCAGCACACAGATCATGGCCAAGACCAGCGTGTACAGCAGTGAGAAGGTGAACATTCACGTTGAATGTAAAGACTACGTCAAGAAGGCAAAAGTAAAGATCAACGCCGTGCCGCAGAGCAGGCCCGTGCTGAGCCAGGCGCACGCCGACGCAGCCAAGGAAAACACCTGCTACTGCGGGGCTGTGGCAAAGAGACAGGAGAGAAAAGGACTCGAGTCCCCCCACGGGCACAGTACAGCTCCTGGTTTGCCTTTTAAAGAGACTCAGGAGCTGCTCCTCAGCCCTCCCCAGGAGAGCCCAGGGCTGGCTGTGGGGGAGAGCAGCCTTTCCGCCGGCGCGTCCGTGTCGGACTCCTCGCAGAAGAAGGAAGAGCACAATTACTCTCTTTTTGTAACAGACACTTTGGGTGAGCAGTCAGCCAAAGCAGACCCCGAGGAGGAGGAGGAGGAGGAGGATGATATTGAAGATGAGGACCACGATGAAGGGTTTGGCAGCGAGCACGAGCTGTCTGAGAACGACGACGAGGAGGAAGATTACGAGGACGATAAGGACGATGACATCAGCGATACCTTCTCAGAACCAGGTACCTGCATGCCTGGGCTTTGGTGACGTGGAGGGTGATGGGTTTGTCCTCTCAGTGGGAAGGAAAGCTTTTGAACTCCTGGTAGTTACAGATGAGCAGCACTGACCTTAAGTTGTGAGCTCTCCTCCCACATTTTCTAAGTGCTTTGCAAAATGCAATTTATTCGAAGTATGCGGAGTCTCTGTTGCTCTAGTTCATGAAAAACTGCATAAACTGTGGTCATGCAACAAAAATAATAATAGAAAATACAGGAAGTCCAGCTGTAGCCTGAGGTTAGAGCAGCTGCCTGCAAGTGTGGCTTTTTTTTTTT
>VXBQ01005604.1:11421-25906 GCA_013400175.1 Phainopepla nitens
TTTTTTTTTTTTTTGTAGCTCTCTGGTAGGGTGAGCAGAGCTTTCCAGCACTTCTTGTTGCTGTGAATTTATCCAGAATTGGCTCCATCAGGATGAAATCATATCCTGAGTGAAATGATTTCATAATTATTTAAGTCCTACTTGCAAGTACAGTTTTTCCACAGAATCCAAAGAATGACTGAAATTAATAGAATAATTTCTGGGTGGTTTTCAGCAGTAATACTTAGCAGGGCTTCAGAGGATACCAAATTCCTCTCTCCTGCCTGTAGAAATGGAATTCTAACAGCAGGAATAAGAACTAACCTTCACCTAGAAGGTAACAAAACAATAACATTGTATGAAAATAAAATCTGCAGGGAAAGCAACAGGATTGTAACCAAGTATTAATTTAACTTCAGAAAGTATTACAATATTCACATCTTTTAAATGCCCTGTAGTAGAGTATAAGAATTAAAGTATTCAGACGTTTTGCAATATGTAACTTCCAGGGGATAAAGCAGCTGAAATGTTTCCTCGTTGAGAACAGCAGCTTCCCTAAAGCTTGTCAGTGTTTGTCATAATGAACTCTCAGATGAAATTATTTTCTAATTAGATTTCCTGCGTTGGCATTAAACTCGTTAAGCATTCTGCCCTTTGTGCTGCTTTCACATGCACACAACACATTTTTATTAACATTTTGAAGCCTCTTCCTCCCTTCTGGAGTGAACTCCCTCTGCTTTCTGGGGCCCTGAGCAGCTGTTCCAGCTCTGCAGCCCATGGGGGATGTGTTGCACTGGGAGCCTGGGATCCCTGAAAAAGAGAGGTTGTTTTAAATGCTGTAGGTGGAATTAATTACCTTAATTAACTCTTCTACTGACCAGCAGTCCACATTCTACAGCAGTAGCTGAGGATCTGGCCTTACCCAAGCTTGCCAGACCCTGCCATGAATGAAGCCTAAAACCATTCACCTCAAATGTGATGATATTAAAAGTTTTATCATGTATTTTGTCTGCTTTACAAAATAACACCTCCAGGTATTCTAATTATATCACTCTTGCACTTTCTGTTGTTTTTATACCTCTAAAGGTAAATACTGGGGAAAGTATCTAAAAATAGGCACAGCACAGGAAAATTGAACCTTCCACAGCTCTGAAAGCAAAATCAGTTGGTATTTTCAGCAAGGATGTAATTTACTGAAAGGACAAAACTCTTCTAGTTATTGCTGGCCCTCTAATGTTTTTAATGCATAATTTGCTTTTGATTGTTCTTCACATATGCTTTTAGAGTGAATGAAATGCTTTCTTCAAGTGTTATCTGAGGAAATATTTAGATATAGTGAAGGAGAAATAGCTAAAATTGTGACTGGCTCTCAGGCAAGTTTGGACAACAGTGTTTTTATTATCACCATGACACAGATTTAGCAATTTTGGTCTCCTGCAAAGGTAGTTTTTTATGGGAATTACCAGCCCAGGCATTTTCTAGCATTTAAATATGGTAGTTTTGCTATTACTGAGTATATTTTTCCTATCTCATTTAGTAGAAAGACTTTTAAATGACTGTTCCTGCCATCAAACAGGAGATTCCAGAAATGGGAAATGCAGCACTTTAGTCAGCTGTCAGTAGCACTGGAGAAGAAACGAGTGGAAGAGTGCTGATAGGGACACAGAGATTGTTTTGAGAAGCTGCATTGGGTCAGTGTGAGCCCCTGGACCATCAGCTGGGGGAAGAGCACTGGCAGTGATTTGCCAGAAGCCTCTGTGGGGAAGAGAAGGAGTTCTCTGGGTTTGTTTCAGTGGGGATATTTTTGGGTTTCACCTGGTGAGATGCAGGAGTCACGTGCACACTGTTCTCTGTTCTGCTTCATTGAACCCTGGGGAATTTAAACCCAAAACCACAGGGAGGGATGTGAAGAAAGCCTTTCAGGAGGGGGTTCTGAAGGGCTTCAGAGTTAAACTCAGATTTCTTAGAAGCCTGTCCTGCTGTGTGATCTTTGCTAAGAGGAGGAATAAATACAGTGCAGAGCAGCTGAACAAGTTTGGGTGTTGGGTTAGGGCTGCACTGGATTCTTGTATGTAACTTTATAATGGGAGCAGGTCAGTGTTGGGCTTGCAAGGCAGGATGTATTAAGTCCATGTAATTGAAGTTGCTAACTTAATTACAGTTTGAATAAGCAAGCAGGAAGTCCTGATTTTAACCTTGTTGTACATTTGTACGCTTCAGCTCTCACAGAGATTTGTTTTCATTGCTTGGATTAATTCTGTGTTATCATGAAGATGGGCTCAATTTATATATTCTGTATGATGAGTTACATGGGGTTTTTTTAGGTGGAAAGTCAGTGGGCCTTTTGAGTGAATTTTGATACTTATGTCAAACAACATTTGAGTAAAATGGAGCTACAGTTACAAATATTTATGGTATTTGAAACTGTATTTAATATAAACTGTCAATAATTTTGGCTATACAACACAGATGTTTTATAAAGCATGTTTCATTGTTTGGTTTGCCTTTAAAATCCTGCCTTTCCAATAAACCAGAGAATCCAAGTAAATGAGTTGATGAAATGATGAGGAACAGAACTTCAGGATGCATTTCACCTTTCTGCTTACCTGACTTCTATTTGTGCTTTGGGTTATGATGTGGGACTCAAACCAAAGCAAGAAAGTTTGTTTTTCCTCTTTCAACTGCTTTTTCAAGTGCAAACAGACTAATTGAATGGACTGTTTTAAAAAGAAGAAAGTGTTCTTTGTGCTGGTGGAAGAAGAAGCAGGGCTGAAGCATATGGGGTCAAGGCTTGCTAAGCCTGCAGTCCATGCATGGGTGGCTTTTCCTGTAGCTCCATCAGAGTATGTGATGTTTAGAAAAGCTCCTTTTTAAAGTAAATGTAAATTATTATTTAGCATTTTAGCACAAAAGGCCATGCAGTGGTTTGAGACTTTTTTTAAACCTCAGTATAGCTTATCTTTATTTTCTAAAGCCTATCTGTGGTTTGAAAACCTGTGGTTTGTGTTTAGTTGTGGTAAAATATTTCTGTCATGTGGACATTGCAATTTCCATGTCCTTCATGAGCAGTTCATGATAACAAGTGCATCCTAATTCACCTCTCAAATAGTGCACAGCTTTGCTGAGGAGCATTTCTTCTCATCCCACTGAAGAGGAGGAAGAGGTTGAACAGTGGGTCCAGAACCCCTCAGCTTAGATGGTTCTTTGGTCACTGTCCTGATCACAGAGCCTCTTTCTCCAGCCTGGCAGAGATCAGTGCTTGGATTTATTCCCTGCAGGTCTTTGGGCTCGGGGAGCAGCAGGAGCTGGACTCGATCCTGTGGGCCTCTTCCAACTCAGAGTGTTCTATAATTGAATAATTCTTCCTTGATTGTCTTTTGCTAATCCATCTTTATTATCTGCTTCTCTTTCCGTGCTTTTTGTCAAATGTGGAGGTGAGTTAGGATTGTGTTCCTGCCAATTCATGGAGATAATTGTCAGGATGGGAGAACATAGTCCAGCATCTGCTGTCTGCAGTTGGCACTACAGCTTGGGGGGTCAGAGAACACAAAGGGACTTGAAGTGCATAAATAATTTGGGTTTTTTCAACCAGTGAAGCCCTGTCAGTGGCTCAGTGTCTGTCCCTGGGTTTAAGGCAAGTACCCAGGAGCAGTTGATGCTGGAAACCAGGTCTGTTAGATAAAGTCTGAACCAAGTCTCTTAGATAATGCAAAACAGAGCTGGCTGTGGTTTTGCTCTTAACTTGAATCCTCAGCCCGCTGCTAAAGGCCTGCAAACCATTCTGTCACCAGCATATAAACAACCCCCTGCATCCTTTTAGGGTATGAGAACGATTCTGTGGAGGATTTAAAAGAAATGACTGCAATATCCTCTCGGAAAAGAGGCAAGAGAAGATACTTCTGGGAGTACAGCGAGCAGCTGACGCCGTCCCAGCAGGAGAGGATGCTGAGGCCCTCCGAGTGGGACCGGGACACCCTGCCCAGCAACATGTACCAGAAAAATGGGCTCCACCATGGTAAGATGCTGGAATCCAAAATGCAGAGAGCTCTCAGAGCACTGGGCCTGCAGGTCGAAGCTTAGAATTAAACACGGGGTTTGATTTGAGACCTTGGAAAAGGCTCCCAAACGTGGGTGCTCGAAGCGAGATGTGGATTTGTGGTTTAAGCAGAGACAGGTTAAGCTAAGCAGAGGAAGGTTTAGGGTTTAAGATATAGAAAAAAATAGAAGTAGATATAAAGGTCCTAAGAAGTTCTGAGCTGTAGCACTGTAGGCCAGCGTGTCAGAATATGAGAGGCTGAAAAATCCCACATTATGGCAAAAGGTGTAAGACAGCTTAATTAGTGATTGGATTGAAAACTTAATTAGTGATTGGATTCTGTTGGCAGTGTTTTATTGGTTAATAAGTCCTTGGAAGATCTTGTAACCAGAGGTCTTGTGACCTCTGACCATGCAATGAAGACTGTGAAGACAAACTCCACCCTCCTGCCTATGTAGGAGATAAGAAATAATAAATCACACCATCTAAAGCAGCTCAGAGGGTCCTGTCACTCATTCATAAAATTCCCAACAGTAAGAAATCCTCTTCCTGGTCACAAATGACTGTCTTCTCCTTGTGACACCTTCAGCAGCCAAATTCCCCTCCTTGCAAATGCTGAGAAGTGTTTGGCCATGAAAATCCAAGCCCTGTGAGTCTGTTACTCAGTTACCAGGGCTCTGCAGTGCCCAGGGCAGGCACAGTGAACACACAGAAGGGACTTTCAGTGTGGTTTCTTGCAGAGGAGTGGCATGAATCGAGAATTGTGACTTCCAAGGGCTCTCAGTGGAAACCCCCAGAGTTCAGAGCTTTCTCAGTGTGATACTGTAAATATTGGATGGTGGCTGGAGTGAGGTTTGCTGCTGGTGGCTGTTGCTGTCAGTGCTGCCTGTGTTAGCAGGAGGCTGGAGGGGCTCTGGCTGCCAGGTTCAGGCTCTGGGGTATGAACTGAGGACAAGCACTGAGGCACAGCTGTCTCTCTGCTCCTCCCTCCTTGTTTTCCCCCTGTGAAAGCAGCACAGTGAAGCAGTTACTCCTCTGGGAATAAACTGTTTCCTTAAGATGCCCTCTTAGGAACTTAAAAACCGGTTTCTAATAACTGTGATTTATTTCCAGTGAGCGATTACTGCACCACAAACATGATTAACATCACCCAAAACAAACCACTCTTAGGGGTATTTTTGTTTTCTTGTCACAGGACCTCTTTTAGGCTCCTCCATTTGATTTTGGCTTTGAAGAAGCAAATTAAACCAACTTCCCTGGTTGTAAGGGTAATGTTCCATTAGAGTTGAAAATTACTGCTTTTAACGTGGCAATTGGCTTTCTCTTAAATCAAAAGTTTATTTGTTGTTACCTGTAGATTTATTCAGGGAAGAAAGCATATTTTTCTTTAAATCTCCTTAGTTTTTAAAGGCTTCTTTATCCTGTAGTGAAATATTAATACCTAAATTCCCTGTCACTGCTCTTTCTCATGATGGAGCTCTGAGCAACCTGATCCACTGGAAGCTGTCCTTGCCCATGGCAAGGGAGGGAAAAAGATGAGTTTAAGGTCCCTCCCAACCCAAACCATTCTGTGATTTCATCATTTTATATTTATTAAATAACTAATGCTTAGAGGACTCAATCCCACCAGACACTGGGACACTTGACCTATAAATCAAGTGCAAAACCAGGCCTTAAAGAGCTTTAAATACAAATAATAAAAGGGGTTAACTGGCCTTCATGTGGATCATTTCATCTCAGCATCACTGCAGATTGTTTCAGCACCAGGCCTCAGCGCTCTGTCTTAGTACAGAACTTTAGCAATAAGATTATTTAGGAATTTAATCCACTGGAGTGTGCAGGAGGATATTTTGGCTGAATAGGAGTTAACAAGTTTACAGCTGGAGCAGAACAACAGGGTTTGAACTTGTGACATATATTTTTCTGCAGAGTTTTGTGTGTACTCTCTGTCACATCCAGTGGCCTGGCCAGCAGTATTTGCTCTTATCTGATCTGGACAGAATATGGATTGTACAAAGTTCTTTGTCTGGAAATGCTCTTTTTCTATTGTGAGAGGCCACAGGGATCACCTGATTCCGGCCCATTCTCCTGCCATGAACAAAGGAACTTAAACTGCACCCAAAAAAAGCCTATTTTAGGGTGTTTTCTCATAGGTTTGTGTATGTATTGTGTCACTTCCCTACCCATTTTTCTGCATATCTCAAACAGGAAAATATGCAGCAAAGAAGTCACGGAGGACTGATGTGGAAGACCTGACTCCCAACCCCAGAAAACTCCTCCAGATTGGTAATGAGCTGAGGAAGCTGAATAAGGTGATCAGTGACCTGACACCTGTCAGTGAACTTCCCTTGACTGCCAGACCCAGGTCAAGGAAAGAAAAGAACAAGTTGGCTTCCAGGTATGCATTGGGTAAAGCTGCAGGGATGAGAAAATTTGGATTGCTACAAGTGAATGATAAAAGATCTAAATAATTTTTGCCTGAAGAAATCCTGCTTCACGTGGCAGCTCCTGCAATGGGAATTAGCAATTTATCAAATGGGAATTAGCAATTTATCAGATGGGAATTACCAGATTGTCAAATGGGAATTACTGATTTATCAAAAACCAGGGCAGCTGGCACCTTGGGAGCTGTGGTTTGTCTGTCCCCTAGATAAGGATATGTTTCCACTGGAATTGGCTCCCTGAGCTGTGGGGCAAAAAGCTGGGACAGTGATAAAACCCCCAAGTGTCAAATGAGAGCAGAGGCAGTAGCAGAGTGTTTGCAGTGAAGGTGAGGATGGATGAGTTTGTGCACCACAGCTCTGGGAGGGTTGGTTGATGAGTTCATGTGGCTCTGGAATTTCTGGTAGTGTTCTAATTGTTCCCCTCTTCTTGCCACAGGGCTTGTAGACTAAAAAAGAAAGCCCAGTATGAAGCCAATAAAGTAAAACTCTGGGGTCTCAACACGGAATATGGTAAATACAACTCTTCACATCTTAATTTTCATTTTGTTTGGGCAAGTCTGTGTTAAGCACGTGATGTAACGTGGCTCACAGAGAAAAGAGTTGATACAAACCCAGCAATTGTGTTGGTACAAAACCAGCCCATTGAATAAAGTGAATGTAAATTGGGTTACCTGCAATGTTGAACAACTTTGCAGATGTAAATTATGTAAATGTATGCATGTGCTGTAAATGTTATTGAAAATATTGATAATATTTGATGTAAACTATTACATTTAATTCTCCAGTAAGTGTGATGTGACACCTTTGACACAGATAGCTGTGTGTGGATAACTGTGAATCCCTTCCAGGGGAATGTGATGTAAAGCCAATGCTTTTTTTTCTTTTTCTTTGCAGATAGTTTACTCTTTGTCATCAACTCCATTAAACAAGAAATAGTTAATAGGGTGCAGGTACCTAAAGATGACAGAGGAATCAACATGGAACAAAAGTTGAACATACTTATTAAAGACACTCTTGGTAAGCACTGAACTTTGTGTATTTATTACCTGGATAGGAAGGTACAGAATCATAAATGCCCTGAGTTGGAAGGAACCCCAAAGCTCATCCCATTCCACCAGGGACACCTCCCACTGTCCCAGGCTGCTCCAAACCCGTCCAGCCTGGCCTTGGGCACTGCCAGGGATCCAGGGGCAGCCCCAGCTGCTCTGGGCACCCTGTGCCAGGGCCTCACACCCTCACAGGGAACAATTCCTGCCCAAAATCCCATCTCACCCTGCTCTTTCACTGTGAGGCCATCCCCCCTTGTCCTGTCCCTCCAGGCCCTTGTAAAATTCTCTCTCCATCTTGTAGCTCCTTGAGGCACTGGCAGGGCACAGTGAGCTCACCCCAAAGCCTCTCCTCTCCAGGCTGCACAATCCCAGCTCTCCCAGCAGAGCTGCTGCAGCCCTGGAGCTCGCTACATTTGATTGCAAACAATTTCTGAGGCAGGGCAAAGAAGGAATTCCCTGACCAAAGCGTCCCCCGTAGCCACGCGCCACGAGCGGTCACCTGAGAGCAGCTTCTTTCCTCCCTTGCAGGACTTCCTGTAGCTGGCCAGACATCAGAGTTTGTGAACCAGGTCCTGGAGAAGACAGCAGAGGGGGACCCCACGGGCGGCCTGGTGGGGCTGCGGATCCCCACGGCCAAGGTGTAGGGCAGGGCTGGAGCTGCTGCCGGGCCGTGCCCGTGCCAGTGGCACCCTGCTCTGCGTGCCAGCTCTGGTGCCAGCTCTGCGCCCCGTCACCACTCGCCTCTAGCTTCCATCGGATTCAAGTTACAGCCTAGGAAAACAAATCACAAATCACCGCCGGGTAGAAGCTGCGGAGCGTTTGCGGACCATAAACCAGATCGTTTCAAAGCTGCTTTGAGCTCAAGGGCAGAAAGGAGAGTTCTCTTTTCTAGGACCAGAATATAACACTTTTGTTTTAGAAGCAAAAACGTGGGTTTGCTAGTGAAAATTTTTAGCGTTTGCCAGGCATTGTGACAGGTTTATGGTCCAAGTGAAGTAAGAGGAAGCATTTTTTTGGTGAAGCTGTCAGTGTAGGGAGTTTTTTTGTTCTTTATTTTATTTTTAAATAATTGGATTTTCTTTTCTTGTTCTTAAAAAAGCCAGTAAGCTTTCTTTGCAACCATTAACTTGTACATAGCACACACAGCAATTAGAGCTAGTGTGCCATATAAGACTTTAATTTTCTGAGCTTAATAGAGTATTTAAATGTCTGTGCAAGCAAGAGAAAAAAAAAAAGTATATTCTTTGTGCCTTGTATTTTGTGGGGAGAGCTATCAGTATAAGCTGGTAAAGTTTTGTATGAAGAAAACCCTGAGGGGCAAAACCGAGCTGTATAGATGGTGAGATTTTAGGTTTTAATGTATTTGTTCCAGCTCTTAAAAAATTTTTTGAATGTATATAGGAATATGTTGAAAATGTAGATATATGCCACAGAGTCTATGTATTGTATAAAAGATGGCTCTAGAAAACTCAATTTCGGTACTTTGGCCGGAAGAAAACAAATACTTGCACATTAATGCGATTGTTTATTTTTGTACCAAAGACAAATGCAACTGATATGGCGAACTGCCAGTCTAAGTAAAGTTTTGCACAGCTTATATGATACTGTACTGAATGTAAAAACAAAAGAAAAAAAAAAAAGAAAAAAAATTAAAGGTCAGGGTTAGGGATCTTACAGAACTGTGAATTTTTTTGTTTGGGTCCAATTATCTACAGAAGGAGCATTCATACATAACAATATTAGTTTGCTGTTCTTGTAGTTCGCTTCCATGGTAGATAAGTTGGTGGCCGTCTTGGAGTCTTTAAATCTTTTTTCTCTGCACTTACTGTAGGAGATTTTAATATATTTGGATTTTAGTAAGCTATTGGTAAAATAGTTTTCGACTTTGAGAATTTAAAAAAAAAGATAAAGTATTTAGCTTGTTGTAGTATACTTCCACCAAACAACCAAAATAAAATTATTTTTATTGTAACGTGTATATATGTAAAGAGGAAAAAAAAAAAAGAGCTACAAATATCTAATTCCTTAGTTGCCACTTTTCCAGTTAATGTATTATTATGCATGTGATGTTTCCAAGGATCAACACAGGCTTCAAACAAAACAACAAAAAAAAAAATTTATAGACTTTTATATTTTTGTACAGGTATTTCGAAACTAGCTTCTTCAGACTTATATGTGACTTATTCTTGTTAATTCAGTAGTTTCTATGATTGAGGAATATTAACACAAAGTTCTTATTTGCTCTTCTGCTAATAAGAGTTGGCTTTGTAGTCAGTGTTAACGTACAGATTAAAAGCTTTAGCCTTTGATGAGAAAGTCCTTTATCTCCAGGCAAGATCATTCTCTGGTTTCATGGACCCCCCCTCCTTTTCCTCCCTGTTCTTTCTCTCCCTATTTAAAGATGACAAAACACTGTTTACTGAAAATAGAAATACCAAATATTTTCAAATGTAGCTGCTGAAAAAAAAAAATGCAAAAGTCCATGAAGGCTTTCTCCCCACTCCCTTTGGGGAATTTCTCCACTTTGTTTCTAGTTTGTCTAAGTTTGTTTGTACTGTGATTCCTTTTTGTTTATAAGTAGATTATTTTTATGTCCAAGCTTGTACTAGAAGAGATAAAAAAGCCTGAATTGGTAACAGTGCAGGAAGAGTGGCCGGTGAAGGTGGTGGCCCTGCCACACTCGCAGCTTCCTTTGTACCTAAATATTTTGGAAGACTCAAAAGGGAGGAGGAGGCCAAAATACCACTACTGAGCTGTCCAGAAAGTCCTTCCTACAAGAGACCGAGCAAATACCCAGGGCAATTCAGGCAAAACTTCATAAATCCACTTAAAGCTTGCAAAATCTGAGTGGAATGTGGGTGTTTTCCTTTGAGGCGTTCCTGTTGTTGTTGTTTCAGGTGAGGTGAGAGTTGGCTGCTGCTTTCCACGGTGGGTCTGGTGTGTTCCTCCTGTTCTTGTGGAGCTGCCCAGGGCCCCAGAAACCCCGACAGAGAATGTGTCCCCTGAGGTGCAGGCTGTGCCTGAGCAGGGCTGGCACCCCGAGCTCGCCCTGTGCTCCCTCCAAACCCTGCAGGCGAGGCAGCATCTCTGAGTTTTGAGAGAGAGCAGTTTGAAATCAGGTCAAAACTTCTGTGACAAATTCAACTGACAAGGTATTTTCAATCCCCCCCCCCTTTTTTTTTTTTTAACTGCTCGAGAATCCTGGGCAACACACGACTTTATAGCTTTTTATTTTTGTCTGAAAACCAGACTATGATTTTGGTCTCGCATTTCAGAGTAGACTTTGAATCTTTAGTGAGTTCCATACCCTTGCATTTCAGTGTTTCCTATGTATTATTTTAAGTTAAAGCTTTGAAATAGTTGAGCTTTTTAATGTTGACACTTTATTTTGTAACTATTTATATGTATGTATATCTTAGAAAAGCACTTTGTTTAAAAAAAAAAAAAAGAGGAAAAAGAAAAAAAAAAAAAAAAATGCGTTTTATATGATTCCTGCCACTTGCTGCTAACTCTGGGCTGGTCAGAATGCTGCAGCGATACTTGAGATAAATAAAACCTGGCAGTAAAATGTAGAGTAAAGATAAGACCTTTTGCTGGTTTAACTTTATCATAAAAGTGACATAGGCAAGCTGTGCAGCTTTACATTTTAACCAGGGGACTCTGTGGCATTTAAACCGTCTAGAAATGGTTGTACTTTAATGCCAGTAACAATCTGCTTCCTCTAGTGTCATTAAAATATATACATTTAGTGTATACTTATCACAAACAAAAATCTTATAAGGGTATAAAAACCAACAAATGTACATGTTCTGTTTTTTGGCAATTGTGGCATGCGTTTTGGGGTGATCTTTAGAGAAGACAATTTTCTAAAGATTTTCAGTGTTCATACATAGTATGTGGATCTTAACGAAGTCCTGGTTTTGTTTTTTTTTTAGTTTGTTTGTTTGTTTGTTTTTGAGTGTAGGCATTGTGAATATTCACTTTTAATCCTATATCCAAAAACAATGATCTATATTTTTTTTTGGATTTAATACAACCAGAAGCTCTTCCTTTTTTCTGATACACTGGATTCTCTAGGATTTGTTTCCATATTAAAGCATGCTGTCATAACTGCTCTTGTCGAGATCTCGTCAGTCTGAACGTAGGTGCCACACTTGGAATCGATGGGCTGCTTGTTCTGCTGTACCATGTATGACCCTCGTCCTCCCCCCCTCCCTTCATGACAGATGATGATGTGGCTTTATATTGTGCCTTACTTGTACATCTAGAACTAAATGTTTTTCGTTCCCTCTGAACTCGTCCAAGCTGCTGAGATGGAGTCAGAGCTGATGAAAGCGTGCTGGAGCGAGTGCGGACAGGGCTGATTGCAGTTTCTCTCTGTAGTCCTTTTGTATTTCTGTGGAAGACCAGTTTTTGAATGGCCTTGCAAAACGTGGGGGTGCTCCTGAAGGGTGTTTTTAAACCCCAAACCCCTTTTGCTAACGCTTCCTTTTATGGTTTATTGAACACATTTACTGATACTTGGTGAGTACTTTTTGGTTTTTGGGATGAGAGAGACTTACTACTAAAGCTATGTTTACGTGTGGATGGGCTGGATTTTACTATCATAGCAGTTGAAATCATTGTGATTTAATAAAGTTGCATTGCTGTAAAGCTGATGTGAGAGTCAGGCTCAGCTGTGTTCAGTTCCTAATTTATAGATTTGACTTTTTTCCATACTAAGGGGGCCAGGGAAAAGTTGGGGTTTTTAAAAAAAGCAAGCAAACAAAAAACCAACCTAAAATGGATGAAGGGTCTTTTAACTAACCTAAAAGCAAACAGACACTTTGGAAATATAGAGGTGTCCGTTAAAAAGTTATTTTCAAAAGATACCCCCCAATATTTATCTTATATCTGCCTTCATTAATGAAACAGCTTATTCACAACTCTAATGACTGGATGTGCTTTTCCATAAATCATTTAAACATAGCTTTTACTTTGGGTTTTTTTTTTTTTTTAAAAGCTCTAAAAGGTTTTATCAGGAGAATTTCCAAGGGTTGTATCCAAGCTGCCTCCAGCAGAAATAGCAAATGCAGTTCTGTTCCTCAAACGTGCTTGCTTGTCTTCCTGAAATTCTGCTGAGGCACAACCCAGTTCTGGACCGTGAATGTCAGATCTGTATTTGGCCTTGAGACCTGAGTTTCAAGAGTGCATCTAATCATGATTTGCTTTTCTTTTGAAGTTGGAGGCTTCAGTTGGAGTCACCTAGTGGAGTGTGCTGCTAGACGTGGTCTTGGCTTGTTGACACAGCCTTGCACACAGCTGAGGTTCATTTTGTTTACCCCGGGGATCGTGTGAAGTACATTTCAAACAGTTGCTGCCTCGGTGACTGATCCTTCTTGTAACTGTATTAAGGGCATTAGTCTGTTGAGAAAACACCACTCTTGAATATCTCCCAATGGAAATTGGGATTCTTCAATGTCGTTAATCAAAGATGGCACTTTCAGGCTGTATCTTCTTTGCAGCAAACACAAATCTCTGTCTTTCTACGACTTGCATTTCACAATATGCCATGTTTTCCCTCCAGTGCTTCTAGAAGGTGTCTTTGCACTCTGAATAAAATCCTCAGCCTCTCCGACATCCATGAACTTCCACAGGAGCAAATACTGACTCCGCATTTATTGTCTTTCTGACGAGCTGTGGAGCTAAAAGTGGAACCAGAGCTCTTTTAAGTCACACTTGCTTTTTTTTTTTTGTTTTCCCCATAAAAAGAAATAATACTCCAAAGCTTTTAGATAATATCATTGTTCAGACTTTTTCTGGAGTTAAAAATATTTTGTAGTTGAGTATCTTTTTAAGTCAAATTTGAGTGACTTAACTAGCTCCTGTAAGGAAAACGTCTGGATTGGATTTGGTATTGGAAAAAGCACATCCCACCCCATCAAAATCTTCTGATTAGGAAACAGAACCTCGTCAGAAAACTTAATTTTAATCTCTCTTATAATGATGGATATTCATACATTCTGATTGGAATCATCTATCTTCCTGGAATATTAAATATCCAAGGAAAACTTGCTGCTCAGTATTTGTGGTTGGGTGAACTCTTAAGGCTGATGGCACATGCAGATGCAAAAAAAAAAAAAAGGCATTTTAAACAAAACATGGCATCCTGTTCCACCTATGCTTGGGGTCATGATTGTAATGCTGTCCTTGATATTCTATAATCAACTTCCAACTGGAGCTCAGAAAAACTTACTGAAAGTCTTGTCTCTGTTAGAAAATAAATTTACCTTGTTCAAAGCATGATCTGTTAAGAGTTGCAATGTTAAATGTTGGTTAATAGTTGTGCAGTTTTATTTTTTTTGAAAAGAGGCACAATTAAACAATTGACTTTGTTTACTCTGTCACCCTTGATCCCTAGCACTTCTATTCAGATACAAATTCATCGATGTATGCAACATCCTTTGTAATTTAAAATAAAAATTGTGGAGGAAATACTGTCTGGAATCATTGTGCGTGTGGAATGATGGTGAGTGGCATCTGCTGCCTTGAGCTAAGTCCTCGGTCTCCTGGTATTTCCAGGAACTCTCCTTTGGAAGGGATGACAGCTAGGTAAGGAAATATTTGGTTTTTTCCTTCCTCACGCTCCGAGCTGCCTCGCAGCGCTGCTGGGTCGGTGTGGGACCATCGGGAGAAGCTGGATGGGTGCCTGGAGAAGCTGGCTCCCTGCAGCTCCTGGGCAAAGGGGCTCCAGCCCCTCTGTCCAAAGGCTCCGAGGGCAGCGGGGAGAGGACGCAGCACCGGGGGAGATGGTGGGAAAAGCAAGGGCTCAGTGCCCTGCTTCTCATTTCGGGGGGCACAGAAACGAGCTCGTGTTCGCCCTGCCTGCTCCTGAGCAGCGTCAGCCCGGCCTGTGCAGAAACCCGAGGAGGCTCCGGGATGTGAACCTGCAACTCCTCCAGGGCAATCTCCTGCCTCTGCAGGAGTCCCTGCCAGGA
>VXBQ01005604.1:32841-51462 GCA_013400175.1 Phainopepla nitens
TGGCACAGCTGGGGTGATTCCCTGGGTCTCTGGCACAGCTGGGGTGATTCCCTGGGTCTCTGGCAGGGCTGGGGTGATTCCCTGGGTCTCTGGCACAGCTGGAGTGATTCCCTGGGTCCCTCTGGCACCTGGGATGCCCCAATCAGCCCTGAGGATTCCCAGCTGGGGCTGCCTGGTGGTGCTCAAACACCTTCCTGCAGCCTCACTCTGCTCCCTGCCGTGCTCCTGCTCACACACAGCTCCTGCACTGAAGGTAGGACTCAATTTTTCATTTTTTTTTTTTTTTTGATAAGTGAGTGGGAGCAGCGTTTTGGGAAGAGGAAGTGGTTATACCTGGCTTTTTGTTGTCTGCTCCGGGGAATGTGGGAAGTTGTGCCTGGGCAGTTTTTCTGTGGCTGCAGAGGGTTTTATATTTGCAAGTTGTTGTGTCTTGGGGTCTTGCTGCTGTGTGCCCAAGCTTGTGTTGTGAGGGGTAAAAAATGGTATTGTGCTGGTTTTCTGAAAGGGAGCAGCACTTTCCTGAGTACCTGCCTTGCCAAGTGCAGCAGAGCCATCAGGGATGGTGAGAAGGGAATGGACTCTGCATTTTTGGGCTTGGGCATGACTTGAGGGCTGAGGGCTGGACTCCTTCTGAGACCAGGGACTGCAGGAGTAGAAAGTTGGGGAGGGAAGACAGAACCAGGCCTCAGGAGAAGGGTTCAGAGCTGTGCTGGAGGGATCATACACGAGTGAAAGCAAACAGAAGTGCTCCTGTTACTCCTGGCCCGTTCCTCCCCACAAGGCAGCAGGCACCAGGTGCCATCCCTGCAAGTGGAGGGTGGGATTTACTGCCATAGAACACTTGCACTAAAAGTATTCTTCCTTTGAAGAGCAACACTTCTTTAAAACAAAGAGTAGGGAATCACTAGGAGCTTAAAAAGAGCTGAAATCTTGCTGTGGAGTTGTGAGGCTGAGACAGGCAGCTGGCAGCAATCAGGCAGCTGTGGGTTAATGAACTCCTGCTCGTTAGCTGAGTGGTGATTCTTCAGCTGTGTCCTGCAGGCAAAGGGGGCTCAGCCACTGAAGGGACTGTGGCTGTTTGTGCAGCTGGAGCCACTTAGGGATGATGAGGAGGAGCAGCTCTGATGCCTCAGCACATTTAGAGGTTCAGAGCTTTGAGATTTGTGGTGACTGTAAGGTCCTGCTGTGGAGTCCAACCCACTGAGAGCAATTTGCTTTGTCTGAGCACCTGTGGAAAAAGGAAAAAAAATGCCTGGAGGTTGCCCCTTGGTGTGTCAGGAGCCCAGCAGTGCTATTGGCTCTTTGGCTGTAGATGCAATCCTAGTTTCCATTCCCACGTGGCTGTGGTGGGAAGCCTGTGGGCAGGAGCAGGTGCCTCCAGGTGTCTGTTACATCCCTGAAATCTGCAGCAGGAAGGTCACTTCCAGAGTGTTCACTTAGATCTGTGTTTCCTTGGAAAGTTTCCTTTTAGTGGTTGCAATAAACGTGGACCTGAGGAGAATTGGAAATTTAACATGCACTGTAAATGTGCTGAGAGAGACTTGATTTGACTCATGGTTATTTTATTATCAATGGTGGTGTTATCAAATAAGAAATATTGCATGATAACTCTGAGAAAACAAATGAAGAGGACAATACTATTTATTCCCTCCTCCCCTCTAAGAATCAAGGGGAAATGAAGTTTGTATTTGAAGCTGTGCTTTTGAAATGCTTTCCACATAACTGACTTTACTGAAATGGAAAGGTGAATTCATAGCTCGGAGGTTTCTAAAAATGTCTCTGCCAAATGTGCGTGGCTGCTATCACATGCCAAGTGGCCCAGAGCAGGCCAGGCAAGTCAGGCTGGAATCTTTGGGGGCTGAGAATATCCAGGGGACGTGTGCATACTTGTCTGCAAATATGTGGGGCTCTCCTTTGGAAAAAGAGGGGATGGAAATCAGCTTTAATATTGCTTTGCCACCCTGTTTGTAATGGTGTAATTCTCACAGGAGAGAATCTGAAGGAAATTTTTTCCCCAGGTGTGTCTCGGTGATTGTAGATTTCTGCAAAGCCCTTTCTGTCACTGAGTGAGTGCTTGTGGTGTTTCCTTCCCACAAAGGTGAGACTTGTTCTCCAGACAGGCTGCAGGTGCTTTGTGCCACAACCAAATGCCACACCCAGGCTCTTGAATGATCCTGCTGCCATCAAAAGCTGATTGTGGACTTGTTCAGGCTGATATAATAAACACAACTTTGTTATTATCTGGTAGCTTAAATAAAATGGTACAAACTCTGTGCCACAAAGGGAATGACAGTTCCAGTGAGTTGAGGTTTGGTTTTCTCACAGCAGATGAAGAATTTGTGCCAGTTTCTTTGGGTGATGGATTGAGAGAGGTGGTGGCTCCCTGTACCTGTGCCTTGAAGTTTTGATCTCCCCCACACAGAGAGCTGCAGCCTGAGGAAGGGACTGGGATCTTCATTAACTTAATTGGGTTTGGACCCTGGCCCTTCATCTGTTCACTGAGACCTCTTGAGTTAGCATCTCCAGGTGTTGCCTTGGGCACTGAACTGCTGAGTGAACTGTGAGGCTCCTCCAGCAAAGCCACTAAAAACAATCGAGTTTGAGTTTTTTGGCTCAGCCGGTCAGAGCCCGGGGCTGACCACTGGGCCATTTACTCAAGAGCTGGACTTGATGATCCTCCTGGGTCCTTTCCAGCTCTGAATTTCCTGTTGAGAAGCAAATCTGGTGAAGGTCATCCAGACACTGCCCCAGGATCCATCCAGCCCTGCCTGGTCTGTGTCCTGGCTGTTCCTGCTGCAGTGACCCCGGGGCTGGCAGTGACCCCGGGGCTGGCAGTGACCCCGGGACTGGCAGTGACCCCGGGACAGTGACCCCGGCCAGCTGGGGGACAGTGACCCCAGGACAGTGACCCCAGCCAGCTGGGGGACAGTGACCCCAGGACAGTGACCCCAGCCAGCTGGGGGACAGTGACCCCGGGGCTGGCAGTGACCCCAGGACGGTGACCCCGGCCAGCTGGGGGACAGTGACCCCGGGACAGTGACCCCGGGACAGTGACCCCGGGACAGTGACCCCAGGACAGTGACCCCAGGACGGTGACCCCGGCCAGCTGGGGGACAGTGACCCCTGCTCCCTGAGTGCACGGGCTGCTCTGACACCTTAGCCCGCTCCCACTCGAGCTTCCTTTTAGTTGTAACTTCACAACGCGAGGCCGATCAGATGCCATCGCTCCCGACCTTTGTCCCCTGCTGCGGCAGCAGCGCCGAGCCCCGCATCCCGCTTATCGTGCGGGGCCGGGGCGGCTCTGCCCGGCTCGGGGTGTCGGGGGCGGCATGAAAGGAAAATGCCACTCGGCTGCTGCGAGCCTGGCCCGCCGATAAGGCCGCGTGTGTCCCTCGGGGCCCGCGATAAGCGCGCAGAGGGCGGGCGGGGAGAGCGGCTCGGCGGGCATCAGCGCACACCAGCCCCCGCAGAGAGGGCCGCGTATATATAGAACCACATGAAAGCTTCGCGCTCCCTCCTTTTCAACAGCGGCACGGCTCCGTGGCACAGCCCGGGACGCCGAGGGACCTGACCCCGCCGGGCTCCGGGCTCGCTGGCCCCGCGGGTTCTCCATTTCGCCTCGGCCCGAGGGGATGGGGATGTGAAACCCAAGCCCGGAGCGATGCTCTGTCCTCTGATAAACCTCAAAGAGCGGCCGGGGCGGCTCGCTGTCCCTTTATCTCCAAAATGGACAGCGGGACAGAACTTTCCTCTTGGGTTATTGGCTTTTGGTAGGTGTCACCCAAGCCCTGAGCGGTTTTTGCCGCTGCTGATGGGAGATAACTCTGTCAGAGGCATCTGGGTGCTGACATTATGGCCAGCCAGCCTGAAAGGAAGATAAGATTTTTCTATATTAAGTCTATTGATCCGGTCTGCCTCCTGTCCCGTGTCTGATGATAACTTGATGTTTCCAAGAGAAACAAGCCTCCTCCTGCTTAGTGTATTCATAGAAATATATACCGTAATAAAATTATTAATTATAAAATAAATTATAAATATGTATATTTAAAAAATGATAACTCACTGTTTCAAATATAAGCAAGCCTTCTCCTCTTCTGTATGGTGATATACATACAACACATACTATATATATATATGCAGTGTATTTTGGATTAAATAATGAAGGATTCCTTTCTCATGCTGCTTTTGCTGCTTCTCGTTTGGATATTCCTAGCAGAAGTTGCAGTTTCTTCATCATATCATTCCAATTTGTTTAAATAACAGAGATGATGTTTGAAAATAGCAAAAATTAAAACAGTTTCATGCCAGTGGCTGCTGGCTTTCACTGAGTGGCTTGTGCCAGTAACCAGCTTATTCAAAACCAGTCAATAAGAAATATTTTTTTTTTTAAATTGAGGAAAAAGAAAACCAAAACAACCATTCTCTTTATCTGCAGGTTTGTTTAAAATATCTTTGTCTTTGGTAATTGCAGCCTTTGACCCAAACTTTCTTCCTGATCTTTCACAAACTTAATGGTAAATAACTTTGTAAGCAATAAATAAGGTAATGTTCATGCTGAGAGATAAGTGGGGATTCACAGTCTCATTTCTGAAAGTTAATTAATTTTTGCGGAGACGTGTGTTTATATTTAGATTTTGCACATCTCAACAAGAGCTTCCTGGTCTTATCACCTTGTCAAAAAAAAAAAAAGTGTCAGAGGATTCCAGACAAGATAGTCTGCGGAGAAAGCCTCACCCCTGCCACAACAAACAGCAAATACAGGAGGAGAAAAACCTTTTATGTTCGGTACTAAACTGCAGATGGAAACTGCCCCTGCAGAAGGGGAACGGCAGCAGAGCTATTTTGGTGGATTCAAGCCAAAAGACAGCAGCAGCTCTTTGTGCCCTGCCCGGGGCGCGGGGTTCGGTGGCTTTGCGGCAATAAGCGCCCGAGCGCTGTTAATTCGCGTATCTCAGCCGCGTTGCTCGCAGGTTCCTCGTCCCTGACCCCACGGCAGGAGCTCCTGTGGGCGAGCAGAGCCCGGGGGTCCCTCGGGACGTGTCCATCAGCCCCAGGCACTGCTGGTGACAAATGACATTTTCTGTGCCTTTGTACCCCCGGGGCACAAGATGTGACGTTTGCATCCAAGATCAATTATTTTTAACTGAAGAATGATAGCCCTGCGTCTAAATTATCTCAGGGCTTAATTCACATCAGTTAAAGCTTTTCAAAGGCTTATTAAAATTCCTTAAGTGTGTCCAGCTTATCAGCAGTTGAGTGTCGATGGCATTGTACAAATGCTGCTATTGGAAATAACTGCTAAGTATTGTTTGGCCATATTATTCTCGTATATATATATTGTGCCTGGGACTATTAATACTACTTAGTACTTACATGATTCCTTTCATCTGGTGATCCCAGGGAAGCAGGGCCTGCTCTCCCCCTTCTAAATACAGGGAAATTGTCACATCCAGCAGCTGTGCCTCAGGCTTGGATTGAACACTTTCCACTGGATCCTGCCACATTTTTTACAGGGCTTTGTTAATTTGTGCTGCTGCAGCTTGTCTGGTGTGGGCAAGCACAGGGCAGCAGAGCTGGAAATGGAAATTTCCAGACGTGTGCTGCTGGAAAAGGCGTGGATCAAGGTGTGAATCAATCCAAAGCGGCAGCAGGAGGGAGGTGACCCTGAGCAGAGCAGGGGCCGAGGCAGCAGCCCCTGTGGTGGGGCAAAGGAAGGTCTGAGGGGAGCCTGGCAGGGCTTTTGGAGGGAGGAGGGTTTGTCACTCGGAGTGTCCCCACGCTGGCAGAGGGTCTGAGCACGCAGCTGTGCTACCCCTGCTGCTGGGGACAGGAGGAGAGGGGCAGGGACAGGCTCTGCTGAGCTGGGGGGTGCCACTTGCTCCACGTTCCTGTGCCAGCCCCTGGCAGTGGTGAGGGAGGAAAAATCCTGGGTAATAATAATAAATAATAAATGGGATTCCTTTGCTGGCATCTGGTAGAGCTGTGGGAGGTTGGGGTGAGGCTGTTGATGTGGATGAATATCCAGTCAGAAACCTTTGGGATTAGTTTGTGTATTTTCCCTTATTTCCTTTTTTCCCCCCCTGCAATTAAACTCATTTCAGGCAGCGGTGGAAATTTAGATTTTATTGTCATCTGTATTTACTCCACACTGAGCTTCTGTCTGGAGAAGCTTTTTGAGGAGCTGATCATTTGTTGCAGAAACCACTAGGTAGCACTGTGAAATAAAGTTCTGCACCGTGCTTTGCTTCCCTGGACAAAGACCTGCCGATTCCAGCGTGGCTGGGCTCAGTGTGGAATAAAGGCAGCAAGGGTGGGTTTAAAACTCTCCAGTCTCGGGTTCACAGGCAGGTGTGGGAGAAATGAAGCTGTCAGGGGAGGTTTAGACTGGGTTTTAGGAGAAGGTTCTTTACTCCCAGTGCCTGACCACCCTCTGGGGATGAACCTTTTGCTAAAATCCAGCCTAACCCTCCCCTGACACAGCTCCAGCCATTCCCTTGGGTCCTGTCACTGCTCACCAGAGAGGAAATGCAAGGCACCGATTTTATCCTGATTTATTATGTTAAAGGATTATTTTTCCGAAGGAATAGAGTCAGGTAAAAATTTGGTTTTGATCATTAACTTGTTTTCATGGAAACTACTTCAGTCCTTGCTTTATTAATCCCCCAAAATTACTCCAATAAGGAAACTTGTCAGGTTTATTTTGTAACTTCTGGGCTTCGACGAGCTAGCAGGTTATCCTTCTGCATTTTACCTCAGCTCCACAGAGGTAAAGCAGAGCAGTCTGTGCCCATTTCTATTTCAATTCCCAGCAGCCAACTGCAACGTGTGTTCCTGCAGCAGCCCCATATCGCTGCTTTTTAAAATTAGCCCTGGCTTTGGCTGCTGGAGGGAGAGGAGACATGATAAAGGGATTGAGCATCACGCTCTGCCAGGGCTGCTGGGCTTAAATCATCCAGTTACAGGAACCCTGAGCTGCTGCTGCTGGAAAGATCTGCCTGGTCCCTGGCTCCAGGGGTCACGGGGGGTGTGTTGGTCACTGTCAAATGCTTTGGGGAGCTCCAGTGCTGCCTGAGGAGCTGGAAATTCAGAGGAGGGGGTTCCTTGTATTTGTGTGCTGTGGTTGTACCTGAGTTTTTCTATCTGCAAAATCAAGGATTTGGATGAGATTATCTTCGTAGGTCCCTTTCAACTGAGTTATCCCATTCTAAAATTATTCTAGAAGGACATGGGATTGTTGGAGCGGGTCCAGAGGAGGCCACGAGGTTGATAAGGGGACTGGAGCACCTTCCCTTTGGGGACAGGCTGGGAGAGCTGGGAATGTTCAGCCTGGAGAGGAGGAGGGTGTGTGGAGACCCCAGAGCACCTTCCAGGATCTGCAGGGGAGAGCGAGAGGGACTCTGCCCCGGGAGCTGGAGTGTCAGCACAAGGAGGAACGGGTTCAGATTGAAACAGGGGAAATGTAGGTCAGCTATACGGAAGAAATTATTCCATGTAGGGGTGGGCAGGCCCTGGCACAGGTGCCCAGAGCAGCTGTGGCTGCCCCTGGATCCCTGGGAAGTGTCCCAGGCCAGGCTGGAGCAGCCTGGGACAGTGGGAGGTGTCCCTGCACATGGCAGGGGGGGGAATGAGAGAATCTTTCAGGTCCCTTCCAGCCCAAACCATGCCGTGATTGTGCAGAAAAGCACTTTTTGGGGTGGATATAATTCCTCACTGTCAGGGAAATGACTGGAAAGCGCTGCCCAAAGAGGGCAAAGTGTCTGGAGGCTGAGGCTGTCTCCTATCCTGGGCAAGCCAAAACCATCCCAGCTGGAGCTGAAACAAAAGAGCTCGTTTTGCCCTGACACGGGCCTGAATTGCTTGATGTTTTCACCTTTTTATAGGCTTGGCCACCCTGGCTTAGAGCAAAATAAAGTGGTGGCCTCACCTGCGGCTCTGAGGGTGTCTGTTAACGCTTGCTGGGCGGCTGCTTTCCTTTATCTGGCTCCTCCTGCACCATCTGCAAGCGAGTTCGGTGGGATTTTCATCCCCCCGAGGATTTATGGCGACCTCTCAGGGGCCTTCATCAGAGGATCAGTGTGCTCCTGACACCTGTAGATCAACATAAACTTGACCCTAGGTCCTGACAGATCCATCACCTCAGAGCCCTTCCTGTGGAGCATCCCCGGGGTGGAAGCAGCACTGGTGGCACAGCACAGCCCCTCCAGCCCAAGGTCAGAAGTCAAAATGATTAAAGGAAGGCCAAGCCTGTGGTACCCAGGCAGAAAATCGGGATAATGACGAGGGAGAAGCTCAGGGAAGGTCCCTGCAGGATGGTTCACCCTGTGGGTGGTGCTGGCGTGGAGGAAAAGCTCTGTGAATCTCCACGTTCTGTGGAAGTGCTGCTCCCTCCTCAGGCTTTGTGATAAGGAGGAGGTTCTGCTGCTTTAAAAAGCTGCTCCTTGTGCTCATCCTATCTTTAGCTCAGGGCAGCAGAAGCCCTCTCTCTTTTGAAGAGTCAGTTCCCCTCTGTGCAAAGGCTTTCCCTCCCTCACCCCATCCATTTTTCCACCCAAGCACTCCAGAGCAGGGATCTGTGTCTGGCTTTGCAGCCTGTGCAGGTGATGGAGGATCCTTGCTTCAACTCGGCCTCTGTGATGCCACACATGAGGTGAAACAGCCATCTCAACGGTCCACAAATGTCAGAGCTACAATTAAAATCGGCTTCTTGATTTCAAGACCTCAAAATTCTTGAGTTAACCCATAAAAAGGTAAAGCAACGAGCAATGGATGCTGCAGCAATGACAAGCACTCTGCAGAGCTGGATTTTCTCAGACTGATTTTTATTTAAGGGTTTTTGTTTTTTTTTTCCTCTCAAGATGTTTCCCACAAAATGTCAGTGACTCAAAGAAAAAAAAATCCAGTAATCAATTCTGTATTTAAGGAAAAATTAAAAATACAGAATGAAGTCCTGAAGCCCACACTGTTTCTTTTATTTGATTTTGAACCTCCTATACTTTGATTCCCCTCAGAAGTGAACAGGATGTTGTATCTTGGCTGAAAAAACAGGAATAATCTCAGAGAAGAGTTTTTGAAAGCATTGGGCTGGGGAATTTTGAAGGCACCAAAATCTGCAAGATTTGTGATCTTTTAATAACAAGATGGTGTAAATGGGAATCAATTCTTAAATGGCCTCTCCATTCTCGGCCCCTGTGCCTCAGTCTGGACCTCACTCCTGCCTTTTACCTGAGCTCAGTTCCTGTTCCTGGAAGTTTCATTTCCCTCAGGTGTGAAATGCTGGTCCCAGGAGCTTGCAGGGATGGTGCTGCTCAGATAAATAACTTTGTGTGTGTGGCTTAGAAAACCTAATCTAAAGGACTGACGATTGGAAATCAGGTTTGGAAATAATCCCTAACAGGACCCAAAGCAGGTCCTGGGTGGCTGCAGCTGTGGGATGCTGGTGGTGCCCTGCTGGTCCCCAGCCCAAGGACAGGGCTCTGCCCCACAGGAGGGTTTTGGGTGGTTGTCATCTGCACAGGCCCTGCCCAGAGCCATCCATCATCTCCCCCTGTGACCTCGCAGCACCTGTCTGTCCCCAGCAATTAAAACGTGAGCTAATGAAGGCAGCAGGACATGAAAGGGCTTTGCAGGAGCTGATCAAAGGGGCAGAGCAGGGCATTTTCACAGCCAGAATATTGAGGCAAACAGGGCTGGAAACGTGGTCAGGAAAGGAAGAAAAATGAAGAGAATATTTAGAGATTAACATACGACTGTCCTTGTTTTTCCAAGTGCTGCATGGGGGGTGATTCTCTCATGTGCTCTTACTTTTGGGGTTTTTGGTAGGGAAAAGCACTGAGTGTTTCTCTTCACCTTGTTACATGGGAAACAATCTTTGTGTGTGCAAAAATGAAATGCTGTAGATAATGCTGCTGCTGGGGACTGGAGTGGAAAAGTTGATTTCCAGTTTGAATGTCTCATTGTATAAGAAGTTATTTAGGTTTTTATTCTCATTTCTATGAAATATTGGTGAGCTCTAAATTGGTGTCTAACCAGACAAATGGTCACCTCTGGCCTGGCTCTCAGAGAAGCCAGTAATCAGCAACTCTCACTGGTTTTTTGGGGGTTTTAAAATTAATTTTTCCTCTGTGTGTGTCTAAAAGGGGAATTTTTTATCCCAGTAGGCACGCTGGGTGACTGCGAGTGTTGGATGGCAGATAGGGTTGGGCACCTCTTTTTATGGCAGCAAATATGCTTTAATTATGCTCTAATTTCTTCAGAATTATGGTTAAATAAAGCAGTTTTTGGTGTTGCTGTGAAAGGGCCATTCCTAAAGCCAGCAGTGGGGAAGCTGCCTTCTGAGCAGGGCTGTGTGTCCGTGGCTCCAGGATGGGCACTCCTGCAATGCCCAGGCTGTGGATCATTTCCTGGGCATGGAATTGGCTGGTGGGACTCAAAAAAAAACCCCCAGAACAAAGAGGGAAACTCCTCTGCCCCTCAGAACCAGCGATAAATGGCAGGAGGGCACCGGAGCAGGGCCAGGAGGGATGGCCCCTGGCTGCTCCCCCAGCCCTGCCCGTGTCCCTCTGGAATCCCCAGGGGGATTTGCCACGGCTGAAAAGTGAGGTGTGGAACTGCAGGGAGGATCTGGACCCGGCTCTGAGGGGTGTGGAGAGAGGGGAGCAGCAGCTGATGCTGCACAGTGATTAAAGCAGCGCTGGAGTGAAGCAAGATTTACATTTTCCCCCTTTGAAACAGCACAAATAATCTCCTGAGTACCATCAGGCTTGCTGAATTCTAGGCTGTAGGTTTTCATCCTAATTTTTTGGGGTGCTTAAAAATGTGAGAAACTTGCTTATTTGACTGAAATGAGTATGAATATTTTTTTTTTGTGACCTGTTTTTGAATGTGCTCCCAGCCAACACTGCCCATGGCTTTGTGCTGCTTCTCCCCTGCTCTGACAGCAGCTTTTCTTCTGCACCGATAATAAAGAATTACAAAAACATCCTGGGCCAGGAAGATGGGATTTGGGGACAATTTCTAGGAGTCAGAATTGTGATTTATTCCAAGCTTATGCTGGAGGACAATGCAATCTCTTTAGGAAATGTCTGCTGTGCTAAAATAAACTCTGGTGTATTCTCATGGCAGCAGAGAGCACCAAATCCTGCTCCAAATGCACAGAAAATCCCTGGGAAATGTTTGAGAGCAGGTGTTTTGGACTGGGGAAGTTAATAACTTGTTCAACAACCAGATTTGTTGGTTCTAGGACTAAAACTCTAAAATGCCTCTCTAGATTCCGTTTGTTTCTTCCTGACTAGTTTTGAGAGGCATTCAAAGAATTTTAAATACTCAAAAAATCTGTTTTTTTTTCCCATCATTTGAGCCTGTTAACTCCTGGCCTTGCCCACTCCACAGCAATGTCACTCATGCCTTCAGCTTACCCATCTTCACATGTAATAATTTACTTCCTCCAGGATGTCTTCCCCAAGACCAGTTAATCTTAACCAACCCTAAGAAATAAAATTATTTTGACCACTAAGAAATTTATTCCCATTTACAAGGATTTTTTTGTTGTTGATTGCTTGGTTTGGGTAGTTGTTTGTTTGTTTGTTTGTGGAGGGTGGGGATTTTTTAGGCTTTTTTTGTTTGGTTGGTTGGTTGGGGTTTTTTTGGTTTTTTTATGGACAACTTCTTTTTCCAGCCCTCCAAACTGAGTAGGTCTTGAGTGAACTCTTGGAGTTGTGTGGGAGAGCCCCTGGTGCTCACAGCAGGCAGGACTGAGCTGAACCTGCTGCTAACACGATGCCCCTCTCTTGGGGTTGGCAAAAATGCCCAATCTCCTGCCTTAGACCTGGGGTTTACCCATTTGACCGTGATTCTTTGTTGAATCTTTATAAAAATCTTTTATTTTAAGCAGGGATGACTGCAGAGATGTGCTACAGCCTCAGTGGGGTCAGTGCCCCAGCTGCTCACACACAGAGCTGGTTTAAAAACTCTCTTCTAATGTGAATTTCTCTTCCTGGGTCCTCAGTTTCTGGGAAAGAGTTTATTTTCTGTCTCAGCATATTCACCCAGAAAAATTAAAAACCTGAAAAAACTAGGAAAATTTAAAAATCAACCAAAACAAGCGCGGGTGAAGGTATTGCAAAATATACAGGGATAAGAGGGGTAGGTAAATTATTTCCAGTGAAATAACTGATATTTAATTTGAAGTTCCAGCAACTCCTTCATGCAAAGGCAGAGGAGCTCAGCAGTTTTTCCTCATCCCAGCGGCTCCAGCACCTGTCTGGGGCCGGTCTGTGCAGTAGGAAAGGTGGCTGCTCAGGGTGATCTTGTCTCTAAATGGGTCTGTCTTGCTGCACGGAACGCTGGAGTGGCGGGGTTTAAAACGTCTGCAGGAGACAGGTAGAGATCTTCAAGTAATGTCTTCTGTGGCACTTTGCTGAACCTTGATTGATGAACTTTCACAAATGCGTCGCCAGCGCTTGACCTCGGGGAGAAATCTCTGCCTGCCTCTCTGCCTCAGAACGTTAATTCCGCGTTTTAGGCAGCAACAAACCACCCAGGAATGAAAAATCGGGCTCCAGCCTGAAAGCCCATCCCTTTCTCGCTTTGGAGTGGCATTTTAAAGGTGTTGATTCTTCTTAATAATCCCCATTAACAAGAAATCACTTACTGCTGATACTGATCTAAACTGATGTCAGTGAGATGAATTAGGGGACAGAGGGTTGTTGATCTGTTGTTTTCCTGCCGGGATTCTCAGGAACATTGAAACACTTAATTCCTGCCAGGACCGTATCTTGTTTTCAGACTCCAGAGAATAACTTCCGACGTGAAAACTTGAACTTAAGGAATAAAATTCTGGCGCTTTAGGCACTGCACGGTTTTTTGTGTGTGTGGTTTTTTTTTTTTTATTGTGTGTGTGTGGTTTTTTGTTTGTTTTGTTTTGTTTTTTTTTGGTTGAGTTTTTTTTGGGAAAGCTGGGTACTTCAGTTCCTAGAAAACTGCTCAAGGCAAGGGATTTGGTATCAGTCCCTTAGAGCTGACAACTTGTTCCTGTACAAATTGTGTGAATTCCAGAGAGTTTGGATAAACTCGCCGTGTGCAGTTTGTCCCGAGAAGACTGAGCTGCTGTCACCCTGTCACCTTCAGGTGGAGCTGGGGCACTGAATTCTCAAAAAAAAGCTGGGTTTGAACAGAGCCGTCAATACCCGTGCCAGGCTGCGGAGTCCCCAAAAAAATCTGAGGGAAGAGCGAGATCAAATCCGAGTGCAAATCTTATTAAAAGCTTTTTTCCTGCACCCCTCAGCACGCCCCCGGCACGGGGAGGATCTCTGATTTCGGGTTCCCTGGAACAGCCTTTCCTAACACAGGATTTTTGTGCTGCTCTAGAGCTGGGAAACACTTGAGGCTCGGACAGGAGCAGGTCGGATTTGACAGGTGCGGTTTTTCTGAGCCTTTTTTGGGAGGGCTGGGCTCAGAGCAGCGCAGCCCCGCTGCTTTTGGGAGTCCTGGGGGGACCTTTTGCCCCCGCCTGACCCTGTGGGCTGAGCTGCAGCTGGAAATGAGGCTGGGCTGGAGAGCAGGGATGGGACAAAAGGGGTCTGCGAGCACAGGGAGCCCCCCTCGGGCGGTATCAGTGTGCTGGGGGTTCACCCCCGCTCTATCTCCGCGCACTGCCCGTTAATCCGGCTCATGGAAGGGCTTTAACCGCGGCTGCCGGCGCTGCCCGCCCGGCCTCAGCCAGCTGTGCTCGTGTCCTCCGCCCAAATCACTTCTGAACCGGCGCCAGGGCTGCTGCTCCAGCCCCCTCTGATGCTGCCCTGCATCTGCTCGTGATGCAATTCCCGCAGGAGGAGGGCAGTGTGCGAGCAGGAGCCGTGGGACATTCATCCCTGCTGAGATCCAGCACAGTCCTGGAAGTCAGACCCAAGCCGGTGCCCAGAGCAGCCGCTGCAGGGAAAATCCCACCGGGCAGTCAGATTTCTTGATAGCTGTAGCTCCGAGCTGTTGTGGGAGGGAAATAAACGCGTTTGAAGAAAATAACGGGGTCTGAGGAAAGGAGAGGATGTTGGGAGCATGTGGGAAGGGTTCTGTGTTGGTGTGGGGAGTTCGTTTTTCCTCTGTTTTTTCCTGAAGTTTCACCGCTGTCTGTCTTGTCAGCTTAATGAAGGGCCCTGCTCAGGGCCAGCTTCTGAAAGTTGGAGTTTTAGCTGAATCTGGATTCCTGTGCCCACATTAACTCGGGATTTGTCCTTCTGTGTGCTCTGAGCCTGGCCGAGCTCTGCCGGGGTGACCGCAGGGGTGGCACGGCACCGCTGGGACCATTTGACAGCTCAGGGAAACTGAGGCCCCAAACTGTGACTTCTCCCCACCACCCACCAGTTTAAACCCGGCTTTCTGCTGGGTTTTAAACCTCAGTTTTCTCTCCCCACTCCCTCCTCTTTTCCTGGAGTTCTTGGGGAGCCCTTGGCTCTCTTCGGGCAGGGCATTTTCTGGTGGATCTGCTGCCTCTCCCCCATCTGGCTCCTGTGTCCTCCTAAAGACAAGCTCTAATGGAGCCCTGGAGATGGTTTCAAACGAGGAGTAGTGGCCTTTGCTTCTTTCTGGCCTGCCCTGTCCCTCTGCTCGGGGCTGGCAGACTCCGGTCCCCTTTGTCACAGCCCCCGTGTCCCTGTGGCTCTCTGGAATCCCCGAGGCAGATTCCCCTCGGGGTGAGCCGCAGGTCCCTCCTTGCCCAGCCCTGAGCCCCGGACAGGTGTCCACACCCCACGCTGCATTTGTGAGCAGCAGCCAGGGCTCCTCTTGGTTTGCAGGGGTTGGGAGGAGGCGCGGGAGCTCCTTATCTGTGCAATCCTACCTCGGGGGAAGGCACGGAGGGAGGGAGAGAGGCTGCAGGCAGCTTCCATTCCCCGGCAGCCTTTCATCCTCTGTCCCAGGGCCACAGCCACCCTGTCTCCATCCCTGTTTACTGATGGGGCCGATAGGGCCGAGGCAGGAGGGGTTGCAGGTCCCCTTAATCGCCCTGTCACCGGCCGGACAGCCTCAGACACTCTCGGAGGATGTTGTGACTGCGCTGAATTACAATGTTTGTTGTTTCTCACTCCCAATAATTGACATTTGATAGCGACTACCGTAAAAGCGGCCGAGGGGCTGGGGCTGAGGCAGAGGAGAGGCAGGAGCCGGGCGCCGGGGAGCCCCGCTCGCTGTCCCGGGGCACTTTGGGGACAGGCGGGGGGTCCCCGGGTGGGGACGGGATGTGGAGGGGCTGGGGAACCTCCCGCGGATGGGCTGCGGGCAGTCTGGGGGCTTTGGGTTACGACTCGGGGTGTGGGTACCTCTGCTCGCAGAGATTTCTGTGCAGGGAATAAATCAGCAGCACCCTCCCGGAGACTGGGAACGACGAGGTCGGTCCCGATCCCAGCCCGGGGACGCACCGGTGCTTAGCGGTTCTGCCAGGCTGGGAGCTCGAAAAGCGGCCTCAAAATTACTTTAAAAAATTATTTTAAAAATTATTTTAAAATTCCTTAAAAGACAAACACCCTTTGAAGGCGGCAAAACGGGAAGGCCGGGCGCACGGGAGGGCTGCACAAAGCCGGGGGAAGCGGCAGGGAGAGGCTCCCGGGATGCTCGGGATGCCCAAGAACGCCAGCGACGCCGAGGTTCAGCCACTCTCTTTAATGACAACTCGCTGATCTCCGTCAGCTCGTACAGCAAAGGGCAACACGTACGAAGGGGCGGACAGTGCATTTCCATGCTAACTCACGTTTTAGTGCAGAACCCTACGGGACCTGGCGGGCCGGAGTGTCCGTGTCCCTCGGCCGGGCCGGGCTGGGAGTCTGTCCGTCCTCATCCCTGCCCAGCCCGGCAGAAGCAGCCTCGCAAGGGACACCTGGGGGTTCCGAGATGCCGAACTGACCGAACAGCGGGGACCGTACGGGAAGTGCAAAATTTAAATGTGGATGTCAACAATAATTAGTATAGAGTAAAAGTTTTAAAAAAAAAAAAAAAAGAGAGAGAGAGTTGCAGGGCTTGGCCGGGTGTTGTCGGGAACCAGTCACGCGAAATTACCGGCTGGTTTGTAGGAAGGAAGGAAGGGGAATTATCAGGGGGGGTGGAAGGGGAGCGAGAGGGGCCGGGAAATGCGGGCATCCCCCGCCGGTGCCTGCCTGGCCCCGCACGACACAGCGACACCCGTCCGTGGCCACCAGCCCGGTGAGATCCGCCGGGATGCTCCACGGAGCCGCGCTGGGAAGGTCCCGGGCCCGGCTGGCCGCGGGCCGGCTCTACCAGGCTCGGATCCCGTGCAAGGTGGAGATGCCCGCGTTGCCCTGCGGGATGGGCGTTTGCACCGAATTCAAGTCCCCCACGCTGAAGTTCATGAAGTTGTTGGCGGGCGCCGAGGGCTGCATGGGCTGCATGCCGGGGTAGCTGCAGCTGTAGTTGGCGTTGCAGGCGGGGCTGTTGTAGTTGCTGTACGCGGGGTAGGCGTTGTAGCTGTAGGGGTTAATGCTGACATTGTAGGGCGAGCTGTAGGGGGAAGATTCCCCCAGGCAGGGCTTCCCATCGCGCACCAGCACCGGCACCGCGATCCGCCGCGGGGGAGGGATCCCCACCATCTCCAGCGTCTGGTCCTGCCGCTGCCTTTTGCACTTGTACCTTCGGTTCTGGAACCAAATTTTCACCTGGGTGGAGGTGAGCTTTAGGACGTTGGCTAGGTGGTCCCTCTCGGGCGCCGAGAGGTATTTCTGCTGCTTGAACCTTCTCTCCAGTTCGTACACTTGGGCTTGAGAAAAGAGGACGCGAGGTTTCCTCCTCTTCCTCTGTCTGGGGCGCTCGGGATCTTCCAGGTCTCTTTTCTCCTGCTCCAGGCTCTTGTGTAGGGAGCACAGCTCTGCAGCAAAATAAACGGGCGGAGGGAAAAAAAGGAGGAGGAAAAAATTGTGAAAAAAATTATGAAAATTCGGTATTTAATAAAGAGGGCACGAGGTGAGTGAGCCCCGGCTCTTCCTCGGCCTCGCAGGCCGCGGTGGCCACCAGCTCCTGCAGCAACGGGACCGGCCCTGCCCCGCTCTTTAGGCACCTCCTCAGCCAAATTTCCGCCTGTTTTGTTTTAAAACAACGCTGCCCCGTGCACTGATGTGCCCCGGCCTGGACCTACTCCTTGTAGCTTTGTGCTGAAAACCCACCCCGACCCCCAAGCGAGTCAGGAATCGCATTTGTCACCTGCTTTCTGCCCAGACTCCAGGCCTCCCGTGTCACCCTGCAGCCCTGCCTGTCCCGCTGGGCAGGGGCACGGCCCGGGGGTCCCGGGACCCTCCTGGGGTCAGCCCCGCTCCTGCAGCCCCGGCAGGGGATGGAGATGCTGCTGCTCTGAGCCCCAGGGCAGCCCCGCTCTGCCCCTGTCCCTGCAGCCCTGGGGACCCCGCTAGGGCATCGCCATGCACACTGTCCCTGTCCCTGCAGCCCTGGGGACCCTNACCCTGCTAGGGCATGGCCATGCATGCTGTCCCTGTCCCTGCAGCCCTGGGGACCCTGCTAGGGCATAGCCATCCACACTGTCCCTGGGGACCCTGCTAGGGCATAGCCATGCACACTGCCCCTGGGGACCCTGCTAGGGCATCGCCATCCACACTGTCCCTGTCCCTGCAGCCCTGGGGACCCCGCTAGGGCATAGCCATGCACGCTGTCCCTGTCCCTGCAGCCCTGGGGACCCTGCTAGGGCATAGCCATGCACACTGTCCCTGTCCCTGCAGCCCTGGGGACCCCCGGCCGACCGCCCAACCCCGCCAGGGCATCACCATTCCCCTGCCCTCCCTTCTTCCCGGAGCAGCTCTTGGCTTTACCTTTCTTGTCCGCCTTGGCCTCCTTGGCCGGGTCCATCTCCACGTAGCTCTTCACGTAGTAGGAGCCGGGGAAAGCCGCGGCTTTGCCCGGGGGCGGCTCGGGCAGCTCCTCCCGCAGGTCGGGCAGGGCCGGGGGCTCGCCGCCGAACGCCTCCTGCTTGAAGGTGGCCAGCATGCAGGACGGGGAGGCCAGCGAGGCCAGCTCCATGGAGCCCAGGCCGCTCTGCTGCTGCTGCTGCTGCTGCTGCTCCAGGTTCAGAATATCCTTCACCGAGAACGGGGTGGTCGTCACAGGGCTAGGAAACATTGCGGGGGACAGCGGGGCAGCGGCCGCAGCCCAGGGTCATGGAAGAGGAGGTGCGGAGCGGGCGAGGTGGAGCAGCGCTGCAGCGTGGGCTCCCGGAGGGGGCACATAGCATTCCCGAGGGCAGCCCTGCCTTGTGCGCTGCGGCCAGGTAGGAGCGGACCATAAGGCGAGGGAAGGAGGGACTAGGCAGTTTTTGGGTGACTTTAGCTTTCTATTGGCCAACATTGCGGTGATGGTATGAGGGATGCAAAGTTCCATGTCACCTAATATAGTAATACATCTCAAAAACAGCTCCGCTCTTTTAAAGGGGCGGCACTGCATTTATCCAGCTCCGAGGCGGCGAGTTTGTTCATCCATTTGAAACAAAAAAAAGCCCCCAAACTACAAAAAAGAATGGCCTAATGCGTACAAAGTCACTATATGTCGCTATCTATCATACAGTCAGATTAAATAAACAGGCCAGGAGGAAACCATCAACCAAATATGTGCTGATTT
>VXBQ01005604.1:60104-82973 GCA_013400175.1 Phainopepla nitens
ATTCCCTAAATTTGGCCTAAATTACCAGCCCCTTTTCCAGCGGTAAAGGGGGAAGCACCTTCTAAACTGCAGCCTTTATTTTTTTTTCTTGGAGCCCCGGAAATCCAACAAAAAAAAAAATGGAAGGAAGGAGGGAGAAGCGCCCGGGTGCCTCGGTGCTTTTCTGTGCGATCCTGCCTGCATCCAGCCCAGCCACCGCCTTTTCTGTTTGTCAATTAAAGAAAACAAAAAACCAAAAAACAAAACCAAACAAAAAAAACAAACCAAACCAAAAAAAAAAAAAAAAAAACCAAAATAACCAAAACCCCCAAAAAAAAAAAAAACAAAAACAAAAAAAAAAAAAAAAAAAAAAACAAAGGGGAAAAAAAATCCAAGTGAAACGCACAAAACATTAATCGCCCTTTAATTTCGCGGGCAGGGTTTATTTGTTATAGAACTGAAAGGATTTGGGGTTTTCTCTTGCCACTTTCTTACGCTTTTGTCCGCTCTTCTCCCGGGCGGTCCTCTGGAGTTACTTTTGGTTTTTAATTACATCCTATCTGCCGTGCCTGCAGGCTAAAATTAGTGAGAGGAGCCGGCGGGGGCCGCGCGGGTTTTGGGAAAGGAGGAATCTGAGGGAAGGGACAATCCCGAGGAGCCTGGGTGGATTTTGGCTTTGGGGCTGGTGTCACCCACGGGCAGGGGGACAGCAGGGCTGGGTTGTTGTTTTTTTTTCTGTGCTGATTTTTTAAGGCAGGATGGGGATCTCCAGCCCCTGGCTGTGTTATTGCTGTTCTCGCTGTCCTCGAGCATCCCCAGAGCTCTGCAGCTCGTTGTCCTCGGCTCTGTTGCTGCAGAGGATTTTGGTGTTGTGCAGGAGGAGGCAGTGCCCTGGGGTAGCTCCACGGTGGAGATCTAATGGAACAAGATTCCCATTCCCACCACATTTGTTCTGCAGGACTTGTTAGCACGAGCTGGATTAAAGTCCCAGGAGGATAAAATGTCCTGCAATAGGGATTTCTGCTCCACGTTTTGAGGGCAGCAAACGCTGTTGTCTCTGTGGGCGTTTTTATTGTAAGCTCCACTGGCCCTGGAGTGAATCCTCATTTTGGAATTCCTCGTTGTGTGTCCTCAGGAGGGCACATTCCTGGGGCAGCACCTGCTGCAAGTGCAGGGAGGAGAGAGCCTGGGGATGATGGTGCTGCAGAAACACCACTCAGGCCCCTTCTCCAGGCCCTGTGTCTCCAGCTCTGATCTGGGAAAAGGTCCCCGCAGCTTTTTGGGGCACCTTCACCTCTGAGGTCAGAGCCAGAGTCAGAAAAGATCCTTTCCTCTGATTTCTGTTGTTTTGCTGACCCTGGCCCAGCGCAGTTTTAATGTTCAGCCTTGATCAGAGCTCAAGAGGACATTTCCTCCTCCAGTGTTTCTCTGGGCAAAGAGGCACCACCAGATTTTTTCCATAATGATGAAAACATCTGGCCCTCTCTGAGCTGTCAGGCTCTGCTCTGCTTCTTCCCAGATGCCTGCCCCAGTGCAGCCCTGCAGCTGCCCCAGCACAGCCCCTCCGTGCCCAAGGAATTCCAGCTCAGGGATATTCGACACTGCAGGACTGACTCCTCCAGGATCTTCATTCCCTGGCTTTGGGTTTGAGGCACAGCCAGCCCATGCAGCTGGAAATCTCTACCCTGAGTTGTTTCCTGAGGTTTTTTCCCCTTCACTCTGTGCAACAGAAGTTGTTTCCACCACTGCCTGTGTGTGTGTAGTTCAGGATTAGCTGCTCCATGGCTTCCATCCTGGAATGAGGGGGCACATCCATGCTTTCAGCCAGGATTTTCACCGTCAAAACATGCTTTAGTAATAATGTGCCCTTAGTTTTGTGTGTCAGAGTTAGATCAGGCATCCACTTTTAAAAAAAGGTAAAAAGATAATAAACTCTCCGAAGAGAAATAAGGAAATATTGAAGCCCTGATTCAATAACATCATAAAGTGCTGATCAAATTGTAAATATCCGAATTATGAGGATCTCTCAAGTGCTCGAACTTTCATAACAGAACTGAGGTGAAAAATTAGAAGCTTTATTGACATATTGTGATTTAAAAGAAAGAAAGTCACGAAACTGAACTGCCCCTGGAAAGTGAACAAAGGTACATCCAAGTGGAATGACTGAAAAAATAAATATGTTCTTAGGCCACAAGAAAACACTCTAAAAGATGCATTTGGCTCCAAGCAGTCAGAGCAGCCTGAGCCCTGTCTAAAGCAACTCTCAGGATTCCAGCATATGAAAGGAAAGGGGGTGATGTCCTATGTTTAAAAATATGACTTTACTTAGTCCCAAGGAAGGATAAACAAAGGAAAGCCAAAATCCTCAATGTCTCTAGAGAAAAAAAAAGTGTTTAACCACAATTCTAAACTATCCTTTTCCTTGTCCCTCCCCACTTTTTAAAAAATGGACAAATAACAGCGCCAAGCTCCAAAGCCTTGTGTCGTATTCCAGCCTCTCCAGCTTCACCCTCATTGATGCCAAAGTTCATGGAAGAACAATAATATTTACAAAATATGAACCTGATCCAGTAGTTCACATTCTGCACTTAAGGTGATGGAAGCTGTGGCAAACCAGAGTGGAAAATCCCAATGTATCTGTGCTGGGAACTCGAATTTCCTCAGGGATGTGAGAGCTCTGCTGGGCTGATCCTCGGCTCTGTTGCTGCAGAGGATTTTGGTGTTGTGCAGGAGGAGGCAGTGCCCTGGGGTAGCTCCACGGTGGAGATCTAATGGAACAAGATTCCCATTCCCACCACATTTGTTCTGCAGGACTTGTTAGCACGAGCTGGATTAAAGTCCCAGGAGGATAAAATGTCCTGCAATAGGGATTTCTGCTCCACGTTTTGAGGGCAGCAAACGCTGTTGTCTCTGTGGGCGTTTTTATTGTAAGCTCCACTGGCCCTGGAGTGAATCCTCATTTTGAAAAAGCCCTTTTTATGACTGGAGGCACTCTGAGCTACTATTTTTATGTGTCACACATGAGCAAAAGTGAGGGGAGAGGGACACTGTGCAAAGCCCTCAGCACTCAGGATGTGACTCTGTTGTGTACATTCCCTGTCAGGCTTTTGGGTTTATTTCAGCTCTGCCTTTCCCCCCTAAAGCCTGTGTCTCCCAAAGTGCACAGGATGCACAGTGCTTGTGCAGCAAAGTAACAATTCAATATTTAATTTTACCCCTTAATCCACAGCAAGATCCTAAACCCCAGAGTTTTTCAGTTCCTCTTTCATTCCAGGGTTGTCCAAGTGCTCTGAAGGTGTGAGAGGTTCTGCCTTTGCCTGTCCCCCTTGTGGAGAGGAAATAACCCAAGAATTTTAGCCTGGATTTAAGGTGCAGAGTGTGAGGTTAAAAGCATCCATGGATTCGGAGTACTCCATGTGAGATGGTTGCAGCGTGAATGAAAAGAATTTTGGAGGTTAAAAGATGCTACAGCATTCCAGGCATAGAAGAAGCCTGGAGAAATTGCTACTTAATGTGGGGTAATTTGGTTATGTTTAGGTGATTCTCATGTAGATAACAAAAATTCCTGGTCCCAGTGCAAAGGTGAAATCTTTTCCTAAATGCACAGATGTGTTACAGTCACTCAAAGCAAAAATCCTTGGGGTTTTTCTGATGCATTGTTTTCCAGCCCTGCTCTCCCCTGAGGTTTTCCAAATAAAGCAGGTAGAGAGTCCAAAAAGAGGCAAATACCTTTTGGCTCAGCTGCTACAAAGTGTTCAGCAAGTGAAAATAATGGAAGAATCAGTCAAGGCTCCATTAGGTGGAGAGTCAGGGATGAGAGGCTTCTCCAACTGGCCAGTTTGGAAAGTTTTTGTGCATGAGCAAGAAACAGGCAAAAAAAAAAAAAAAAAGGAGCTTGCCTTGGGTAAAATGCCCTGAACTGATAGTTTACAAATTGTCCTCCCTCTCTGGCTCTTTCTTTGGGATGAGAAAATCTGCTGCAGACAGGTGCCACCACCACGGTGCATCTGCTCCACCTGTGGGCACTTGGACATTTCTAAAGCTAGAAAAAAGTGGAGCTCCACGTTTGCTTTTTGTTTACTTTCCATTTTGTAAATTTAAATCCACCTAATCATGGTTCTTCAAGCGAACAGTCCCTTTGTAGAAACTTTCAGCATCCTGCCTCGCTGCTGTTTACAGGGAATGCTATCTCAGCCTGCTCGCTATCAGCTCTGTCTGGCTTGGGACACCCCATCCTTGAGGGGCTTCGCTTTTATCAGTCCTGGTGGGACATTTTTCTGCTGGGAAAGGCCATCCTTAGGAACAGAAGCTGTTACCTCATCAGAAAGGTGTGAGGTGGGCCTGGTTTTTGATCACTTGATTAACTCAGACTCGATATGAGCGCTGTGGCAACTCCAGGGCCGGAACACCAAGGCATCCTGTCAAAGCCATCCCTTTCTCCTTCCTGCCATCCAAGGCTTGAGATAAGCAGTAGTGAGATGTCTGTCTGGCTGATGGAACCAGCAGTTTCTGGTCTAATCCATGCTGGGCTACAGCACAAGTGTCTACCAAGGATGACAGAGTATTATGTTTTATACAATACGTGCTGGTGGGTAAATTTAGAGTTGACAAGTCCCTTCCACAATTGGAGGACTCAAGGACAGTCCTATCAGGTGGCAACTGGCTGGGGGAGTATTTATAATCCATTTGCTGACTGGAATTAATATGAATCTGTCATCCCTTGTGCCACTTGGGAAACCACGTAACCGAGGGCTGACGGTGCCAATAGCTGTGGGAGATCTTTTTTGGCAATAGCTGGACGTGTTTTTCCCCGAGTGATTTCAGAAAAAGTTGTCACTGAGATAAAGCACTGTCTGGATCCTCTGTTTTCTGAGCCCTGCAGACTTGGGGAAACGGGACATTTGACACGGGCAGTAGATTGTGGTGTGGGGGCAGCCAAGGCACAGCTGGCGTGCCCGAGGAGCTGACAGCTGTCTGGGGAGCTTCTGTCAGGGCAGAGCAGCATCTCCTGCTCCTGTCTGGTTTTAGCAGGTAATGCTCCCTGTTATCTGTGCCCACAGACAGGGAACTGAGGCTTCCCCTCTTCTAATCAGGTGGAATACAGCCAGGCCAGCTTCTCCAAGCAAGGGAAGTCCTTGGCTCCTTTCTTGTCGGCTGGAGCCACAGATTCCCTCAGTTTCCCCTCCCTGTTTGAGATGAATGCCTTGATGGAGTCACTTACCTCAACCATTTGGTTTTTGTGTTTGTTATAAACACTGTGAGTGTTGCCCACAGGAGTTCCCTGCAGTGCTGTGCTGCTGCAAACACCCCATGCTTCTGTTCAGCAGCCACTGCTGGGCTGGAGCTGTGGCTCCCTTGGGAGCAGTGAAAGCTGTGTGTCGAGTTTTCCTGACAAATAACATCCCCTGGCTGTGCAGCTGGGTGATGTAGATGTAATAAATGACAATGAAAGTGGGGACTGTTACAGCTGAAAGGAATTTTATAAAGTAATTAATTTTTCCCAGGTTTTGATGTTAATTTTTGCATTTCATTGTGTTCACAAAGGCAGAGAGGCTCCCTCCTTCTTTTCCTCTATTCAACACAACCTCTTTCCTTGGAGATATTGTTCAGCCACATTTTACCTCCAATGCAATAAAAGCCAAGTTATTTTTAATCCATTGATACCACGCTCCAAGACCAGACACCCACATTTTAGACAAAGAAAGACAAAACCTTTAAGAAAAAAAAAGTTTTATTCAAGTGAGGGTTTCCTGGAGACTTTTCTGAGGAATAATGGCAGGCTGGTGGCATTCCCTAGGGATCTGTGTGGCTGTCCTCTGCCTGATCCTCTGGTGACCCTGAGCCTGGAGGGCCCAGCTCCCTCTCCTGCTGATGCTTCTCCCAGCCCTGGCTGTGCAGCTCCTTGCCCATCCCAGGATGGACACGGCCAGGTTTCAGAGCTCTGTCACGTGGGACATTTGGAAAAAAGATCAGAAATCTGCCCTGAAGTTTCCAAGCAGGGAATTAGGTTTCATTTCCTCTTTTGTGCCCCCAGACTGGGTGGAACTGGGGCTGGATGGTTCCAGAGGCAGTGCAGGTCACAGAGGAGGTTTTTTTCCCCCTGCCTGTGTCTCCAAGGCCCTCTGTGTGCACTGATGGCTGGGCTCAGGCACTCCAGTTTAGTTCTTAAAAGTTTCAGATGTCTTTTCTAAAATGAGCACAGAGAAAATTATTCTTCCTCCAGGATAGTCTTTGTAGACTCCCACACCCTCCTGAAATGGGAAGTTTTGCCCCTGAGACCTCTTGCCTTCTTGCAGAGAGGTTTTATTCTATTTTTAAAGAAAGTTTAATCGACTGCAACTGCCCCTGCTAAATCTGAGGAGGATCTTGCATCTTACAGTTCCAAATGAAAGTTCCTTGGAGTTTTCAGTGAGACTTCAGGCATGTTTGATGTACTTAAGGTGGGTAAAATAACTGGGATAAAATACCCAGAATTTACCATTTGGCCTGAGACTGCAGGGAAAGGGATGAAAATCTCTCTAGCTTGGCACATTGCATGCACAGAGAGAAAATTCTACTGCGACCCACAGCTTGCTTCTCACCAGATCTTTTCACCATCTGAATTTGACTCCAAGCCCACGCACGTTTCAGAAGAGAACTATATTCTGCATCCCTAAATCACATGAACTGCTGGAAGTTGGCACAGGTTTGTCCCCAAACAGAAACCAGAGAAAAGGCTTCCTTCCAGAAAATCTGCTGCCAGATGGTCATTTTGAGCAGAAGGAAAAGGAGAAAATGTTAAATACTGCTCTGCTTTGAAGAGTGGTTTCATAAATGCAGCTTCATGCACAGTAATATTGGTTCTTTCCAAAGTAGTGTCAAGAAGTGGATGTGTGTAATTTATCAATGTGTCTGTTCCCTGAAATCAATGGAAAAGACAAATTTAAAACCTTGGCCTCTTAAATTCTTCTATATTGCATCTCCTTTTATTATTTTCCTCTGCACAAACCCCAGCACCACGTACCACTCACTACTGACCATTTCACAGGCCCTGCTGTTCATTTTTGGTTTTTTTTGTTTTTTTTTTTTTTTTTTTTTTTTTTTTTTTTTTTTTTAATTTCTCCTGGTGCTTTTTCCTGGCACCACAGACAGGTCTGTAATTGCCTGCTTGCTCTCATCCCCTGCTTTTGAGGACAGCCAGTGCCTTTGCCCTCTGCCTGCCTGCTGTATCTCACCTGTCCCTCACAAGTTCCCTAATGGCTGAGATAACCAGCTCCATGAGGATCCAAGGATAAAATTCCTCGGGGACAGCTGATTAGGAAATATCCCACTTTCCAGCTGGTTGTGGCCCCACTCAGAATTGAGCTGTCCCTGCTGTTGTGGTCACTGCTGAGCTTTAGGTGAGGAGAGGAGCCAAGGCAGGGGTTGTTTGTTCCCCCTCTGTTTTTTTACCCTGCAGCTGCTGATCCTCCTCCCTGCTCCTTGCAAGGCTGTGAGCACAAAGGGGTTAAACCACCTTCAGAGGAGTTCCATAGAAAACCAGCAATGTTTAAGTATTGATTAATCAGATTTTATAAAACAAATTAGGCTTGTTTTCCCTGTGTCTGAGCCCTGTTAGACCTGTGAGGGAGGGCTTCAAGCAGGGCCCAACTCAGCTCTGTGGGGTACAGCAATGGGACAAAAGGGATGGGCAGGAGCTGATCCCAGGGATTTCCACCTGGATATGAGGAAAAACCTTTTTCCTGTGCCGTGAATGAGCTCTGAACAGATCTCAGAGAGGTGGCAGAGTCTCCTCCCTGCGGATGTTCCAGGGCAGTCCAGACACACTCCTGTGCCATTGATGCCTTAAGTTTTATAATAAGTTTCATATCTTCCAGACTCTGTACTGCATTAGGATATCACTCTGAACTTCATATAAAGTGTTGGCAAGTTCTCCTCACAGCTCAGTCACACAGAACAATCCTCTTCCAGCCCCAGAACCAAGGGCACTGTTGCAGCTTCAGGTCCAAAAAGCACAAACAGAGAATTGAGGAGAGCAAACTGGGAGGGTGGGACTGCATCACCTGGAGCTGGAATTGGACAACGAACCCAATATGGAAATGCACCAAAACTTATAAAAGTGTGAAAACTCGTGACCCAGAGTCCACCTTGGGTCCATCCTGGGTGGAGCCAAAGCCAGGCCTTTGTGCTGCCCAAGGTGAATCCTGTGAAGGCCTTTTAATAAATCCATATTTTATTAAATCCCTACTTCAATAAATCCCTACTTCTTTCCCTTAACTCTGTCCAGCTTCTGTTCCAGGGAGCCTCTTAGGCATCATCCCGAGCCCTGGGGTGGCCCTGCTGGAGCAGGGAGGTGGCACCAGGGACCCTCTGTGGTCCCTTCCAGCCTGACCCATCCTGGGATTTTGGGATCCCTGCGGCTGCAGCAGCTGCGGCGCTTCCCCAGCCCCTTTCTCTTGCCATGAGCAGCGCAAGGTTGCCTTCAAGTGAAAGCAGAAAGGAACTGCAGGGAGGGAGGGATGAGGACCGTGGGAGCTGCACTCCCAGCTGCAGCTCTGGAGTTCAGAGGACAAGAGAATTTATGAATAAAAAAAGACACAGGAGCAAACTCTCACCTTGGTAATTTGACAAAATGTCCATAATTGTGGTAATCCCGACCAGAATGTGTGGCCTGCACAAGTCTGAGTTCAGAGATTTTATAACTCCTTTCCCACTGCTGCACAAAGATTGAGCTGTGGCTGTGTGGGAAAAGTTGGTGCTGCCAAAAGGAGTCAAAGCTTCGGCTTTGAGAGTCAGCACCTGACATGGTGGCTGTTCTCACCATCCCCTGGTTTTTCTTCAGTGGAAATAAGTTTTTATGTCCACCCACTCTGCCTGACACAAAGGGCCAGATTCTCCCTGAATGTGCAAAAGAACGAGGTTTGCTCTCCCTCCCAGCAGCTCATTGTTCTGCTTTTCTTTTAATGAAGAATTAAAAAAATCTCATCTCTTAGTGACAGGTAATTTTGGTCCATTTGGATTATTTTTCTCCTAAAAAAATTGCAACTAACTTCAGAACTAATGACACAAGTGGTCTGAGTGTTACTTTCCTGAAAATAGCCTTCTTAAATTTTATTTTCCTTTACTAAAACAGCTCTTGAAATAATATCTCAGAGTTTACTTATAGTTAATATCAAGTTTCCAGAGCCCATTGTCCATTTCTTGGGGGGTTCTAAATTAATATTATTCCTATTTTAAGTCCTTGCACCTCCTCTGCTGTTACCCTCAGAGTTGGATGAGAAATCTGGATACTGACAGGAGGAAGCTGAGCTCCTCTCCAGAAATGAGGAGACCTACCTGGGAGTGCCATCAAACAAATTGAAAACCTGCAGCAAACACCTCCAGCTGCAGTGTCCTCTCCCCATCCTTGTGGCTTAAGCAGTTGGGAGGTAGAAGAGTGTGAAGGGGTTTTTTTTTTGTCCTTCCTGATGCTCTGAATCCTCATGGGAGAGAACGTGGGAGTTCTGGGGCTGGGGGATCATATTTGACTTTTTAGGCTCTAGGCAAATCCCATTTGTTTCACATTTCCTTCCTGTCGTGGACGTGGCTGTGCAGAGCAGGCTGGTGGCTGCTGGAGGGCTGTGCTGGGAGCAAACTCAACAAGAGAAGTTAGCAGATAATTCGGTTTTAGCTGGGTGCAAAGCACCCCACTGCTGCTTCTCTGTAGGCAGAAGAGGGTCTGTGAGTGCAGAAGAGTTTATAAAAAATACCCAATCCCACAAACTCTTCCCAAGTTCGGTTGTGCTGGGTTTTCCTGGGATGGCAGATGCCATAACTCCCCATCCCTGGTCCAAACCTTCCATCTGTTTGTTGTTTTCCTCCTGGCTGTGACCGCAGGTCCTTCGGGTCCACCCCTCCCTGCTGCTGCCTGCAGAAGGTGTTTTCCTCCCTCTTGCTGAAGATGGTGCTGCAGAATAGGGAATTGTGGCTCCGGGAGAGGAGTGTGGGTGGGCATTGCTGCTGGGGGACAGGGCCTGCTCTGCCAAACCTGTCCCCGTGGCTCCGAGGGCTGCAGGAGCTGCTGGCAGCACCGGGGCACGGCTGGTGAGCCCCGGCAGAGCTGGGGGATGCTTCTGTCCTTCCTTCCTTCCCAGGGAAAACTGACTGGCTGGGGATCCTGCCAGCTCCTGCCTGCTCCCCAGATGTGGGGGTGTCGGGGCAGGAAGGGTGGACATCCCTCGCCCACCTTTGCCATATTGCTGTGCCTTTCCTGCACCATGCACAGGAGGGAGGGTTTGAGCACTGGGCTGCTCCAGAGCCGAGGGGTTCACTGACGTTGTCATGCCTTAAATCAAGATATTCACCTTTGGAACCCCACTCCTGTCCCAGACTGATGTGGGATGCAGTTATTTCCTTGCAGGGATCCCGGTTCACGCTTTGCAGGTAGATTTCCTGGCTGATGTGCTCTGGGGGGTCTCAAGGCAGCAATTTAGGACATTACTGCCCCAGTTCCCCAACTTGGGGACAGGACAAGCTGCACTGGCAGTTCTCCAGTCTGAAAACTTGTTTGTTTGCTTGCTTATTTATTTGGTTTTTTTTTTTTTTTGTGGGGGAAAATCTGCCCTTTGCCCATGGCTGCAGCTGATGTACCAAACTCCTCCCGAGATGGAGGCGTGGGTCCCATGGGGCAGGTTTTGCTCCAGGAGTGGTGACCCTCAGCAAAATTCTGTAGGGATCCTAAACTGGGCTGCTGTGGCTGACCAGAGAATGCCACTCAGAGCTCTAAGCACTTGCACTACATTTGTTCTGGATTTGCCATACCTGTATACATTTATTTTGTTCCGCTTTTCAAGTATTTATTCAGATTTTTAGGCGGATGATTTATTCCATAAGAAAATGATGTGGGGCGTATTTGGTTTTTGTTTTCCTTTTTTTTTAAATTTTTGGCAAGACTTGTTTTTTTGTGATTTATGAAATTTATCAGGATTGAAATGGGAATTCAGAAGAGAAGTGATGAGAGAGAATTATTATCTAAATTAAACTGTCTAATGTGTAAACTAGAGATGAAAAATAAAGAGTATAATGGCCTGTTCTGTGTATAAAGCGGATTTGTTGAGGGCATTTTTAAGTAGACAGTGAAATGATGTATTTTTGCTGGTCAAGGTCTTCAGAGTTTCAGTAATAGAATGTATTTTGGACTTTTTCATGGCTAGAAATGGAAAATAAACTTTTCTGCTTTTCAATTCTGTGATTAACATCTGAATGATTAAGTACCCCACTTATACCAATTGAATAAATCAGAAGGAGCAATTCTGATAATTTTTTTTTGTATTTGCAGTAAAAGTTATTTTCCTCAGAATTTGTTGAGTTTTTTTGCCATGTTCAGATGATGGTGTGTGGATTCCACCATTTCAGAAGTTTGACTTTCCTTTGAAACGTTGTCATCATATATGATTTTTGCAATTTTTTCTCTGTAGCGCAAAGGATTTCAAGAGATGATGGTATAATTTTGATTCTATTTCTGGTGTCATTTTAAATTCAAGTAGGCAAAATGAAAAAAAAAAATTCCAAAATTTAATAATTCAATGTACGTCTCCACCAAGAGCCCCCACTGGCTGCCTGTGGATAACCCAGCAGGGTATTTTCAGGCTGGCACTGGTTTTGTTGGCATTGATCTTGACTGGGGAGGATTTCTTATTTTCTACTCTCACCCTCCTGACATTTATTCCTGAAGCACACGAGTTGTTGAGAGGGGTTTGGACTTTTTCCATCTGAGCCTAAAGGATTCTGCTCCCAAATACTGCTGGAGATGTTTTCAGAGTCTCAGAGCTGCAGTCTGGCATGAGGAGACCTGGGTCACCCAGCACTGCTCTGTGTTAATTTTGCAAATTCAGAAGTCTTGCTTGGCCTGCAGGAAGCCACCAGAAGGTCCTGGGCCGTACCTGCAGCCCCAGGTGGATGTCTTGGAAAACAAAACAAGTATCAGCTGGCTCCTGACACCTGTGTTTTGGCAACAAACTCCTATCCTTGATGCCTGGAAAGGCTGAGCTGGAAACAGAGACTAGGTAGAATTAAAGGATAAAAGGGATTTATTGCAAGGATCCAGCTTGGGCAGTGCAGGAACCCCTTGGGGCTGCACCCAAGTCAAACCCACAAATGGGCACAAAATGGATCCCTGGGCACGAGGCCTCACACTTTTATATGTATATATTATACGCACATAAATATATAAAAAATAAGTATTTTACACCCACAAATGGACACAAAATGGATCCCTGGTCATGAGGCCTCACACTTTTATAGGTTTTGGTCCATCAGTAGATTGGAGTTAATTGTCCAATTCCAGCTCCAGGTGATGAAGCTCGATCCTCCTTGTTCCCTCTCTTTCTTCACTTTTGTTTCCACTCTTGGGCCTAAAATTTGTCCTTGGTGCCCAGCTAGAAAGGAATTGTTTTGTCTCCCTGCTCTGTGAAGAGAGGTCACCAACCCTGAATATGAAACCCAGAACCACACACTAAAACAGCCCAGAATGTGAAAAATATCAAAGCTAAAACTTAAGGCATCATCCCCTGCTGGGCCCTGCTGTTGTGCTACGTGTTTTTGGGCAAGTCACTTCTCACGGCTCCTTTCATCCTCGGCTGTGGCTGTTTCCAGCGTCACCTCCTCGGCCCAGGGACTCCTGTACCAGGTATTTACCTGGATGTGAGCAGGGTAATAATCATGAGGGCCACCTGCAGCAGGTCTGACAGGTCCAGCTGGCCGAGCACGGGCACAGCACGTTCCCTGTTCCCTCTGTGCCAGGCACCGTGCAGGGCAGTGCCCACAGCTCCTCCCTGCCCGGAGCTGGGGCTGCCCAAAATCTGGGAACTGGGGACGACAAGGGAACCAGAGAATTGGTGGATGGGTGCAGGAATAGCAGGATGTGCTGAGAATGGACACAAAGCTGTGTGTCCTGGCTTTCCCTTCCTGCTGGACAGGCACAGCCCTTGGCTCTTGGGGCGGTTTTTGGGGACCAGAGCAGCCTCCCCTCTGCGCTGTGCTGTGTGTACAGGCTGAGCCTCATGAGCAGCTCATTAGTAGTCAGTGAAGAGGTAATGTCTCCAGAGTAATTCCTGCATTCCCTGTGCCTTCCACACAATCCCAGTCCCTCCTTGCAGAGGATGGGTGTCCTCAGGGAAGGGTCGAGCTGAGTTTGCCTCTTGAAATACACCCACAGCGAGCAATTCCTGCCGTCAGCTCCACTCGCCTGAAACCCCTGTAAGAGGGAATTGTGGAGCAGCTGAGAGTCCCCATTTGCCTTCTCATCTTTCCATATCTTCTCTGTTCCTCCCCTTTCTGTCCTGTCTGTTCTAACACTTTCCTTCCCGTTTGTTCCTCGCCTCTCTCTCCCTTTCTTCCTCGTTTTTTCCTCTGTCCTTTCTACTCCCTTCTCTTCCTCTCTCTCTGTGCTGCTGGATATTCTGAGCAGTGACAGCAGCCTCTGGGAGCTGGAATCCAGGGAGATAACAGCACTGCCATGAGAATCAGCCTGCTCAGCTACAATTAGCCCTGCTGATATCTTTCACCTGGGCAGCGCTGCCTTATCATTGCTACTTCTCGGAAAATGAAGGGTCACAGATACCCATCGCAGATAGCACCACTCAGGCATTTCCCTCTGGTTTTCATGTTGCTGGAATCCCTTTCTGGCTCCCTCCTCCCCATGATTAGTTCTGCATCCCTGTGGTTCAGCTGTGCTGCTGTCAGATGGAAAGCAGGCACCGGAGCTTCCCAGCGCTGCTCGGCTGGAACAGAGACCCCGGGAAAATCCACCTGGTGTGAGTGACACCACGTCCAGGAATCCTGTAAGGTCCTGGGGTTCAAAGCCACGAATAAAATAACACATCAGTGCTCCAGGGCCTCTTGCTGCTGAATCCCTGCCTTTGGGAACTATTGAAAGGGCACAAGGCAGAGGCAGCTGGGATTGTTCCTCTGCAGCTGATCCAATCCCAGCCTGCTCCTGCCTGATTCTGCAGTTCCTCACCAGGGATATGGAGATATTGGCAAATACTCCTACAATTTTTTTCCCACTCTGGATGGGCTTTAGCATCTGTTTCTAAAGTGGGGCTGTCCTTCCCAGTCTGTGTTTTGGTGGCAATTTCACCTATCTGATAAAGAGAAACCAGAACCAACTTTGTGTTTTGTGTTTTGTGGGTCGTAAGATTGCAACCAGAATAATTTTTGATTTATCCCAATGACAGACTGGAGGCAGCAGCCCTCTTGTGACACCAGGGTGGCCTGCCAGTGCCACAGGTGGGTCCCTGTGTCTGGCCCTGCTGTTTTTCTGCCAGAGGAGTAAACTCTGTGTGTGGGGGTGTGTGTCCTCGAGCGTATTACAACAGGGGTTGTGCAAGATTTACTACGGGTGCAGCTGCACCTGTGGCACTGCAGTGGCAGCCAGGGCCTCGTGCAGGGCTGGGGCATCTCCTGGACTGAGTTGACCCTGCCTTTCATGTGCCGTCCCTGCAGTGACCTGTGCGTCACCGCGGGGCTGCTGCTTCAGCTGCCGGGCACCTGTGCCTGCTCCAGAGAGCCACTGCCCTGGAAAAGCCCTGGAAAACCCCTCCTTTCCCTGCTGGTGTGGCTCCAAAGTGAGCCCTCAGTGGCTGCACCTGCTTTTGTGGCCCCTGAAAGGTTTTAAATTCGCTCATTTTTCTCATCTTGTAGAGAATTGCTAAGATGGGAGAATACTTGTGTTTTTCATTTGAAGATAAGGATGGGTGTTGCACAGGAGATTTGTTTTTCCTTCAAAATCTGGGCTTCCCATTTCATTCTCTGCCCTCTTTGTCCTGCCTGTGCCTCTTGCTGGTAGAGAACATGATCCTTCTGTGAGCTGCCCACAACCCTTTGTCCCGACAGAAGAAAACATAGGTGAATCGTCAGAGGAATGTGAATCCAATAAATTGCAACATTTGGATGTTTATCTGACCTTCAGTGTTTACAAGGTTGGCTGGCAGTGGCACGAGAGAGGGTTTCACCAACTTGTTGGTCAATTGGGCTGAAATCTGTTCTTGTCTCTGGTCAGTCTGGCAATGCCCTAAGAACAGCTTGTTCCAAGCAAGCTCCTAAATGAGTTTATGTGCTGAACTGGCATCACCATGTGGTCTCCCTCCTGTCTCTGCTCCTTTCTTACCCCACCCTTTCAGGTTTTTGATTTCTATGCTATTGCTCAGAATAATGACTATATTTCCCCCCTCCAAAAATTGGTATCATCCTGCTACCATTTTCCTTGGGGAGGCACAGCTGTCTTTTCTCCTTTAGAGAGAGGGCCTGACCTTTTTTCCAGGCTGTGCTAAAGCTGTGATATGTGACCAGCAAAAGGAAAGTGTAGGATGGCCAGAATTCAAGTAGTAGGGTACATAATGTCATAAATCTTAGTAAACTTTATTGCAGATTTTTAAAAGCAGTATTCAAGCTTTATCTTTGTCATACTTAAAGCATTGTAAAATTCTGGATTCTATGGAAAGGCACTATGGATTTCCTGCTTTTCCATGGCTGGCAAATGGTCTGTGCTTAGGGAGTGCTGCATGAAAACCCCATGCCTCAGATCAGGCATTTCTGAACGTGGGAAATTTGAGGACAGATTATTTTCAGCCTCATCTCTTTTCTGGTTTTGACAAGACTGTCCCTGATAAGCCTATGGAGTCAGGAGAGATTCAGGATTAGGCAAAAGCCTAATCCCAATGTCCTGCTATTGTTATCGATGCGTTGCTTTAGCAGAGGTTTTGATGAAACCAAGATTGGGTCTTTAATTTTTATTCCAGACTCATTTTCCCAGTCCATGTCCCACACAGAGCCACATCTCCTTTTCCAGGATCTGCAGAGTCAGCTGCTGCTGCCGTGGGCTGCCAGGACCCTCAGGAGCCCTTTTCTGCTGCAGAGCATTTCCAGCCTCCCTGGGCATCCTCTGCCCCCTCCAAGCCATCCTGGCTGCTTGAAATCCCTCTTCCTGTACAGGCTGAAACACTTTTAATGAGCTTCTGCAGACTCATCATCAGTTAGTGGCAGCTTTTGGGTCAGCAAATGTAGGTGGGAGAAAACCATGTAATTCCTGTCATTGCTCAAGCATCTTGTGCAGGGAGTTAATGCTGAGTGCCCAGGCAGGCACTATTTCATTTTCTGCATGGGGAGGCAAAGGGCAATGTTTCCTTCTACCAGTGGAATCTTTTTTTGGCCAGGGTTCTCTCCTGTGATACACGGATCAGTAGCCCCAAGGTTGGGGCTTGCTGACAGCCAGGAGCTACTGCAATCATAAATAATAATAATATTTTACAGAAGGCTTCAAGCATGTGCACTGCATCCCTCTGCAAACTGATTTTGTAGTGACTTGGTTTCATGTCAGTTTAGCAAAATGCTGAATGTGCATAGTTCCTCTTCATTTTATCTTAAAATAGGACATCTAAATAAGGAGCTCTGTAGGCCTTTCCCAGTCTCTCCTGGCTGTCAGCTTTCACTGAGCTTCCCCACACCTCCCACTGCATTTTTCTCCAGGGTAGGAAGAGACTCTGCAATGTAAGTGGGATTATTCATGGGTGACAAATGTAGCCCGGTGTGACTGTGGGATATAGAAAAGCAGCTACAAACTGCAGAAAATTTGAGAAATGGAAGCGGGCTTCCTAGCAGGGATTTCATGCCATAATGGCTCAGATAGCAGAGGGCTGATCCTGTGCTGGGTTAAAAGGCAGCCTGGTTTTAGCTTTTCCATGAGCTGGTGCTGCCTGTGCCATGGAAGCACTTTGTTCCTGCACTGTGTCAGCCAAGCCAGCCCTGCTTTCAGCCTTGCTGAGGTTCCTCTTGCAGAGCCACGTCAGGGCTGGTGTCTGTGGTGTCACCAGAGCCATGAGATGCGTGGCAGTGTATCCAGCACTGCCCCTGGGGTGCTGCCTTCCAGCAGAATTCCTTAAAAAAGCCTCCATCCACACGGAGAACCTCACAGCAGACTCTCCAAAGAACGGCTTCTTACTTGAAAAGAATTTCTAAATAAACTCCAAGCCACGTTTTTATAGGGAAGGATGGTATTTGCAGAAAAGGTTAAGGCTGTAACAGGCAGTATTCTTGGAGATAGGAATTCTCAGCCCCTGCAGCTTCCCATAATTTGACACGTCTCTAACCCTCGAGTCCCCATTTCACGTTCCAAATCAAGAAAGACACCAGGTTTGCATTTCAAAATGCAATGCTCCACTGGCTGGGAGGTTCTTCCCCTACAGAAAATGTACAGGAACAAAAATGGTGAGGATTTAATTAATTATAAGCTTATGCTTAGCCCCAACCCCGTGCCAGGACCTGTTGGTGCTGGTGCTGCAGGAAAGACCTGGGAAGGGCTTTGGGAGGCATCAGAGGAACTCCTGCCCCTGGGGAGGTCCAGCTGCACCCCCTGGCATCCCCTGCCCATGATTCACTTTTGGCTGCTCACAGGGCAGCTGCCCAGGATAGCTCAGGCTTAGCTCAAGGCTGGAGATGTGCTGAGCTCGTCCCTGGGGGAACAGGCAGCAAAATTTGTGCCTGCAGCAGGTGTGAGAGAAGCCTTTCCTGCGAGAGTCTCTGAGGGGAGCATGGAAACATGAACATAACTAGCAGTGAAAACTGAGTGGGATTTGTGTTTCTGGTGAGATGTCAGGAAATAGCTTTAAAAATGCTCTGCTGAGAGGCTTCCCAACAAGCTTTTAACTATTCCCTCACCTGGGAAGATCGCTGGGGATGAATTCCTCAGGCGTGACGCAGCACGGAGCTGCTCTGGAGCTGCCTGGGCTCTCCTGGCATCTCCAGGCAAAGGAGGAGAGGGAAGGGCAGTACCTGGGAACCTGGGAAGAGCAGGCAGGAGCGCTGGCAGCAGCTCTGACTCAGCTCACCGTGTGGGCTGACATATGTAAATTGCCACGTACATTTGTAAATGTTTTGGTATGCCCGAGCAAGCCAATATCTGGAATTAATTTTGTTCTTTTGGGAGGCAAGAGAGGGAGCCCGTAGAGAGGATAAGTCCAACTGGATCACAAATATGAATCCTGGTGGGGTTTGTTCAGCTGGCTGAGACCCGTGTGTGGATGTGCATTTGCAGTTTGAATTTGCTGGATTTGGTTTTCCTCACCTCGCTTGGAAAGTGACTCGGAGCAAATTGAACTAAGATCACTCCAGCCTTGAAACAGACTTGTAGCTGGTATTAAACATATTTTAGTGGGTTGTGCAATGCAGAATCCTTGCTCTGCAGTCTGTTTTAGTGTTTCTTTTTCTCCCTGTGCTTCTGCACTTTTTAATGTCAGCACTCTGTTACTGACTGTGCTATTTTGTGAGACGTGATGCCCTAAGGGGAGCTGGGGGTCGATTCCCCATCACTGATGTTTGCCACTTTTGGGAGCAGAGGATGCAGGCTCACCATTTTATATGTTAAGAAATGAAAAATAACTTTTTTTTTGGTTGTAATTGTGGGGAGGGTGGTAGAGGCAGAATGCAGCTACCTCAGCTGCATCACAGCCATGGTGAGGAGCAGCTCCTGCAAAAAAAAAATAAAAAAAAATAAAAAAAAGCACTGGGATGGTGAATGCCAGTGGAGAGTCCAGCACAAGTTATTTCTTGGCTGTAGCCTGAGTGCAGGTTGGTCAGAGCTCACATCCCACCAAACTCTGTGACAGCTCTGCTGGGAGGATGCACTCTCTCGTTGGTGTTTGACAGTCCATGACAGGATTATAAAGAGCTGCTGCACCTACAGGCAAAGAAATGCTACAGGTCCTACATTGCTGCAAATCACATTTAGGCTTGTGAAGCCCATCTCATCCAAAGGCTTCAACTGGATTAGTTATTTTTAAACCCCACAGAAGGAGTGTTAAAAATGTGCTTTTTCATGCAAGCAGCCTCAAAAAAAAAAAAAATCCATGCTTTATGTTCTGAGGTGCTTTCTCATAATTTCCCCATCCCTTTGCTGCCTACACCCCAACACTGTATGAAAATGACTTTGGAGACAACACAAAGGGCTGTTTCTGCAGCTTTCTTTTTGTAAACCTTAGGATTTTGCTCTTCTCCTTTTCTGAAAACTCCAGTAAGCATCTAAGATTTCGATATCTGATTTAAGAGAGAATTACAGCTCCTGAGACATCCCTGTACAGAGAGAGCCACTGGCTGGTACTTACTGATAGGTTATTAATAGCTGCCAGTGGGGAGTGAAAATGGATGTCCTCTGGTTTTAGGGTGAAATCTTGAAGGGGGTAACTTGCTGTGTGACATGACCTGAGTCTCTCAGACGTGCAGGACAAATCTTATCAGCTCTTGCAGCCTGCAGAAAGGCTTGCTGTCGTATTTGTTAATGGCTCTGGCTGGAATCCAGCACTTGGGGCTTTGGGGGCTGCCAACACCTTGCCCACAGGCAGGTGCTGTGGTCAGCCACAGATCCCCTCCCTGGCTCCTCTGGGATGCACTCATGGATGCTGGGCTGTGCCTGAAGCCAGCCTGGCTGAGCACGGTGTGGGAATTCGGGAATTCCACGTGGGAATCCGGGACCGTCAGGGCTGTGAGGAGAAACCCCCAGCAGCTGCACCCCCTGCTCCCTCCCCAACCTGAACCTGCTGATTTAAAGCCTGATTTAAAGCCATGAGGTGGCTGTGAGAAGCTGCAGTGATCCCAGCCCACGGGAAAACCTCCTGAAGGGGCTTTGGCTGAGCTGGAGAAGTGCAGGAGCTTCTGCTCCCTGATTTTCACCCTCGAGCTGATCCTGCACCTCCCTGCCTCAAACCAAGCTCCCAGACCAGCAGCCAGTGAGGTCTCCCTCACCTGGGGAATGACACCCGAGGGACGAGCTCTGTGCCCTGCTCTGGAGGAAGGGCTGGCTCTGTCCCCATGTCCCTCTGCCACTGCCTGGCTGGGGACAAGCAGCCAAATCACCTCTGCTCCCCTTGGCTGCAGCTGCAGGTTCAGCTTCACACGGCTTTTCCTACCCCCTTATCTTATTCCAGCTAAACAAAACCCAGCCACAGACTTATTCAAAACATTTATTAGTGTTTAAGGAAAATAATAGTGTGTGAAAGGTACAGAGCTTTGTCTAAAGCCATATGCATTTTCTTTATTTACAAGCTTATTTGGCTGCAAACTCTACACGGGATAAAACTAGCATGTTTTTCTCCCAGAGATTTGGAATTAAGGACAGTTTGTCTTTTATTTATTTTATTTTATTTTTCTCCTTTTAGTTCAGCACTGTAAGTTAGGACAGCATTTTCCAGGGTTTACTGCTATCTTTTTTCCTGTAGGCGTTTTGCTTCTCTCGCAGTATTTTCATTCCAGAACAAGGCTCATTCCAGATGCAAAGCATAAAGGAAACATTCATACCTTGGCTTTTAAGCTAAACCTCCTTCATGAACAGCAAGTTCACAAGGAATGTTAATTAAAGCATCATACAGTATCTAAATGGACTTTTTTTTTTTCTCCTTTTTTTTTTTATAAAGAATTAAGGCTATGTAGATGTCACAATAAAATAATCTCAGGTAAAACGCACCCTATCTGTTAGATATGAAAGAAAGGTTTAACAATAAATAAATGATTTATGCTGTCAATAACATTATGGAACTGTATAAAACTATATTTACGCAGCTTTAAACATAAAAAAACCCATACTAGTGGCATGAATATATACAACACAGGTCATGACATACGTTTAAATTATCATAGCCAGCAGTGTTCTTTTTTTAAATGGGGACACTATAATAAATAGAAATGTTAAATATTTACAATAATAGCATATGTGGAATCAGTAGATGAACACATAAAATCTTCACACACAGAGGAAAAAAAAAAAAAATTATGCCTTATACAAAAATCCCTCCCGCCCACATCTTGTCCCCCCCCTCCCCAATTTTCATTGACTAAACAAGGGGAATACACAATTTTCCCCACAGAACCAATGAATACAAATAAAACTGTATGCATGCTGAGGTGATATGTTGACTGAGACATTCAAAGATGTAGATCTCTGTTTGGTTCCCATTGATGAATCAAGACCTCTAATGACAGAGGGATCTTTAGTTCAATGCAAGAACATTGGTAGCAAGTTGCTGTTTCTGGTTTTTGTTAGCTTATTTTTTTATTGGTTTTTTTTTCTTTTTTTTGTGCTAAAATGCTTGGATTGTCTTTTTGGTTTGAGCTTGTTCTTCATGGTGGTTCTGTGCCACCAAGGGGGAGAGGACACTTGCAGGGAACCCACGGAGGCACACGCCAGCAATCTTCTTAGGGTGCCACCAGCAGGTTTTTGGAGCAGAGGAGGTGGCCAAGAGAGTCAGACCCAAACCAAGCTGCTCTGTGGGGCAGCCTGGGTGCCCCAGGGGTGGCTGAGCTGTCACCAGCCCCACGGGGCAGATGCCACACTCACTGCCACCATCACCACGGCCTTTGCTGCTACAGCACCTGGCCTGAGCCCAGCTCTTCCCACTGAAACCAAGTGAAAATTTCATCACAGAACTTTGCTAAAACCGGGCAGGATCAAGGCCATGTCTTTAAGCAAAGACCTGGTGATCACAGAGACACCTTTTCAACTCAACTGTCCCCTCTTGCCTCCTACGTGGGTGCTATTTATAGCAGTGCCTCCAAGTTCTGGGGTGGATCCCTGCATTAAACCCTGAATGTAGCTATTAGGAGCCGTGCTCACTTAGCAGGAACTGAAATCTGAGTTGGAAATTGTAGCCAAATTCCAACACCCTCCTCTCCTGTTTATGCAGCTCCTTCCCACCATGCAGCAAGACGTACGTTAGTTCACTGGGTACGTTCTGTCTCTGCTGAACTGCCTTCCTGCCCCCACAGCTTTCCTCCCAAACTTTCTAAATGAGAAGGCTCCAATCCCCAGTGTGATTCCCACTTTCTAAGAAAAACTCCTTTTTTTTTTTTTTCCTCTAGAGGGAGCTGAGAGCTCACCCTCCTGTCCCTGTGGGTGCTGCAGCCTCCACTTCCAGTACAATATCTGGGAATATAGGATTGCAGAGCTGCAACCTGAGAATAACAATTGCATAGGGGGTAGGAGAGATATGGCCAAACACCTCACTCACACTTGAAACTGCTTAAAGACAATAAGCTCTTGACACTCTTCACCTTTACTAACTCATTCTGTGGAGATTGGTCGTCGTTACCTGCACAAGAATTAAAAAAACCCAAGTCAATCCCCTCTCCTTGTCTTTGGCATTTGGATAAACCAAGCTGTAGGCAGGTTAGAGTGGGGCTCCACATCCCAGCAAACCAAACCATACTGCTAAGGAGAGGCAGGCTTCTGATGGGCCTTCAGTGCAGCCCTAATAGGAACTAAATATATGGGGATTTATAGGGTCCTTTGCTGTCTGAGCCCACACCTGCCCCTTTAGGCTTGGGCTGTAAGGGTGGAAGACCTGTATCACTGAGGGGGCAGATGGAAGCAGAGAACATGCACAGGGTTTTTAGAGGTCCATGAGAATACTTTTGGGGGTCCCCCACCCTGTGCAAGTGTTAACAGTCACATTGCCTTGTCTGGAAGCTGAGTATTTGCCTTTGAAGTGACTGGGTACGGTTCTGTGATCAGCAAGTGTCAAGTTATGCAGTTGTTAAAAACTAACAGGGGGCACTTAAAACCAGGCAGCGTCACCCAGGTGGGAACAATGGCTCAGAAGTTACTTCAGAGAAAGTGGTGGAGCTCCAGACCACACGGTTCCTGTGCCAGAGACAGGGCAGCTACTTCATTAGAGAGCTTCATACAGAGAGCCCTGAGCTCTGGCGTTCCCAGCCACAGGCAGAAACCAAATCCCCCTGGAATTCAGCCATCTGCTGTAAGGCTGTGCCCTAAACCTTTGGAGGTGCTAAGCCACAAGCAGCCACATGCAGCCTGGCAGAGCCCGCTTGGAACCTTCTCCCTTGCCAAGGAGACCAAAGGAAAAAAAAAACAAAAACTAAAACCCCAAA
>VXBQ01005604.1:93161-120372 GCA_013400175.1 Phainopepla nitens
TCCCGCCGGGGGGGCGCAGCCAGGAATGTCTCCAGCTGCTGCTGCCGCCCGCTTCCTCACAGCTGTCAAAATGCACTTGAGGAAATCCACTCACACCTCCCCGAGCAAGGGTCTCCTCGGCGGGACGTGACACCGCGCCGCAGGACCATGGCTCCACGGCTACGCAGCAGCAGGCACGTCCTGACACCCCCTCCAGCCCCCAGGCCTTCCCTGGTTTTGTCTCAGGCCCACGGGGTTTGTGTGCCGGGGCTGAGCCGTGAGAAGTTTTATATTGAATTTTTTTTTTTTTTATCCTTCCGGAGGGTTTGACATCGCAACGTCTCGTTTTTTAAGGTTGAAATTCTTAACGGTGGTGCCAAGCTCGTGTGGAAATTCCCTTTTATCAACATGCTGCTGCCTTCGGAACTGCAACTTGCAGCTTTCCTCTAAGGAGCTGGCTGTGCCAGTGCAGATGTCTGCAAAGCCCCCGTGCCCCTGGGATGGGCTGTGCCCTTTCTGACAGCAGGGCTATTAAAGGAATAGGTTTTTCTTCTTCATTTGTACCTCACCCGGAGTGCCTGGCCCTTCTTTTGTCCTTGTTCTCTTACTATTTATACTGCTGAAGAGTTTTGCTATTTAATTGCCTTTGCTGGGTCTAACTTAGCTCGAGTGTTCAAAGACCAGGGCCTGAATGAGTTGAACTCAGGCAGGAGAATTTAAGGGATGGCAGTTTTTCTCTGTTGCAGAAGGTAACAGCCAATGTACTGCTCCTAACCAGCAAGTTTGTATAATATTTACATAAAATATATTTTTTCCTGGTGCCTCCCAAATGATGCTTTCTCATAATGCTGTTACTCTGCTGCATTCAGTCTGATGTCCTCCTGCAGCCATTCCTCATCAATCTTTCTACCTCTTTTTAAAGTTACAATTTTTGGAGGTGTTTCACCCTTTTGACTTTTGAATTCTGTGCAGTCTCCATCTTCCAGACCCCATGTTTCTCCCTCTGGTTGATTTCTCTAGTCAGGGCTCCTAATTTCTCAGGGAGTGTCCGAACCCCACAGCCCTGGCTACCTTAGTGGGGCTGCTCCTCCTTTACAGCCCATATCGTATTATTAATCACTCCAATCAAGGTTATTTTCACATCTTTTCTTGACCAAAACCGTGCCTAAAATAGCCTCTCCTCATGTCACTTTGGGGAGGAAATCTGCCGGCTGTCAGCATGCTGAGCATTCCCCATTTCCCATCTCCTCCTGCTCAGCACGCAGAGCTGGGCCGCGGGTGGCACTGGAAGCTGCGGGGTTTTTCCCTGCTTTTCTCTCTCTCCAGGTCACTCCTCGGGGTGCTCCTGGGATTAGGGGACCTGGTGCCATCCAGCCCTTCCTTAGGGAGCATTTCAGAGGTGGATGCTGTGAGGGAGAGCGCGCGTGACCCGCGGGTCACGCTCCAGCAAATCTGGCGTCTCTCGGAGCGTGGTGTAACTCACTCCCTGGCAGCATCATCGACTGCCAGGTAATTTTATAGAATAGTTACCGATCCCAGTGATTTAGGGGCTGGTTTCCAGGACACTTGGGATGCCTGAATCCCAAAGGCACTGAGCCTGCAGCTTTGCTCCAGCACTGGGGGCTTGCATGGACGCAGGAGCCTGACTGCAGGATGGTGTCCTGCTGCGAGGTGTTTGAGGACATATTTGAGCAGCAACACTTTGCAGAGGATCATAACTTCTTCCAGAAGTTCTGAACTCCTGTTGGCTTTCAGGAATACTCCCTGAGCTCCCTTTAGCTAACACACACAGGCTTTTCTTTTTAAGAGTGTTTCATAATTCGATTAAGGCTTCGTATGATCAAGCAGTGGCACGAGCGTTTTGCAACTGCCTTGAAATGGGAAGCATTTAATTGTTTGGCGTCTTTAGGGAGATGAGCTGCCCTCATGACTATTAAGAGGGCTGTGTCCCTGCCAGGCCGTTGCAGGCAGGTGAAGGCTGAGGAATGCTGTGCAAGAGGCTCCAGCACACAGGGAGAGAGCGAGCACACCCAGTTCTGAAGGACGGAGAGGCCGATGACTTCAAAAGGGAAGAGGATGCTGTGGGGAAGGTGTGCCAAGGTCGGGATTCTGGGCTTTCTATCTGTGACTAAACACATTTCACAGCAGAGTTAGAGTGAGCTGTGCTGTGCAGCCCCAGCAGCGCAGTGGGATTTCATCAGACTTGAGAAAATAAGAGAGACACGGGAATTTAATGTTGCCTCTTCTCCTGGGTAATTTTCCCACCTCGGGGCTTAGTGCAAGGTGCTGACTTGCAAATGACACATCATTACGAGGCCAGCCCAGAGCTGCAAAGCCCTGCTGGGAACGTGGTCAGGAGATTGGAGGAAGCTGCCTCTTGGACTTGGTTCCTCCTGGTGTGGGACCTGCTCTGGGAACATGTTGATTTAATTCCCACAAGTTGGTTCTCGGATGGTGCGAATAAAGCTGCTGACAGTGACTGAAATGGGATTCGACACTGGAGAACTTGCTAGGCTCAGTAAATGTAGGTCTGTTGGGAGGCTTCAAAGGGTTGTATTTTAAGCCACTTTTCCCCTCTCATCATCGATTTTGAATTTCTGGTAACTGGTTTTTATGAGGAACGAGCAGAAGTTGACAATAAAGTCACAGAAAATAAAATGCATGAAAAGCCAGAGCTAATTATATTAAAAATGACACAGACTTTCTCTTCCTGATTGCTTGTGTAAAAATCACATATCTGGGAAATGTTCTCAATGAGTTATGCACCAGGTTTAGAGCTGATGTGGCTTCTTTGATAAAACATGAACTCTTGGAAAGATTTATAAGTGCCAGAAATGCTGCCGAGTATTTCAGTATGTAGAGCAGCAGGAAACCACTCTGAGATATTTTTAAAACAGGTATTTACTCAAGTAATTGGTTACTTTTAATGTGGAATAAGAAAACCTGGTGCAGCTCTATTGGACTTGACATAAAAGACAGGTATGTAATTTGTGAGCAAAACAGGGTGGAATGTACACATTGTACCTGGGGAGGTATTTCAAGAAAGACAACTCCTTGAGACAAAAAGCCAAAACAACTGACACGCTGGGTTACATGCCAGAATTGCTTATTCCTCAGTTAATCAGCTGTGTAATGAGTGTCCAGAAACAATCCCATCTGCCCAGGTAGTTTAAGTTTCAAACTTCGTCAGCTTTGTGGCCGTCATAAAATGGATTACATGGAAGTTGGACGAAAAACACATGTTTCTGAGAACATTTTGGTTCTAATAATAATAATAATAATAATAATAATAATAAAAAAATATGGCAATGCCTGTGCCAACAATTTACTACAGAATATCTGAACCAGATGCTGTTAAACTATAATTCCAAACAATTTGCCAGAATTATGTATTTACTTTATTCTTAAAGTCAAACTGAAGATATGCATGTTTTCTATTACTGGTGGGTATAAACAAAAATGTGATGAGATTACAACTCATATAAGGCAGATAATGCCCAGCAGTCAGGATTTCTGAGACTACTGCACGAGCTAAAGAAAAACTGGAAGTTTGTGGGTAATTATATGTGACAGGGTCATCAAAATGGGACTGTTCAGATTGAGACATATCAGACTGCAGTCTGCTTAGTCACCACAGAAGAGCTTTGGCCAAAAATCATCCATTTCTCCCTTTTTCTCACGGTAGTACATTTTTAATCTGCCCTGAGAGAACGAGGAAGAGATCTGCAAGACGTAGAGAGTCACATTCTTAGCTAAAATAATCCATGAAAGGGTCTCCTGTTAGGAGATACTTGTAGGCCACCTGCAACTTGTCAATTTTTATCCAGATGAGCTGCTCAGTGATGGTTGAAATGACAGACCCTGACGTCAGAATCGGCATCTTGCAGGGATGGAGCGAGTTTTAGCAGGAGTTTTTATGACATTGCATGTCATTCAGGTTGTGGAGGCTTCTAGCTGGCACTCCCACAAGCTGAAACAATCTTTACCTGCTGTCAAGAGGCTCTCAGAAAACCTCAAATAATTTCCTCGAGTGAAGTGGCTACCTCAGGCAGCTGCAGGCTGACACAGAGAAGTGCTGAACATCCTGTAACACCCCTACTCTCAGCCTGGCTGCAAGTCAGCAGGGAGAAAAATCTATCAGAAAAAAACTGGAGAGTTTCAAGAAGAAGCTTTGATTCAGAGAATTGTTCAGCAAAGTCACCAAAACCAAATCCCCCTGAGTGCTATAAAGGGAAGAAGGATCTGCAAAAGATTTGTGGTGGAGGCTCCGGTTTCATCCAGACCACGGCCTGCTGGGACACAGCTCCAGCCCCCATCCCAGGGCTGCAGTGTGGGATCCAGCTTGGAGGAGCTTGGAAACTCCTCACAGCTCTTCTGCAGAAACCCTGCTTGATTTTGAGAAAGAAGACAGCAAAAAAGCATTTTCTGGGTCCCCCACCTGAAGACCCCATGGTACATAAAACATCCTCTTTGTTTTATGTGGTTCAAGGTTCACTTGGGCTCAGTTATGGGCAGCATCAAACCCAGAGGTGAGCTGGGTTCCACCTGCAACACAGGGTGGTTCTGAGTTTTTGAACCCACCAAATCCTGAAGCAGTATCTACAGGAGAGATGAGAATCACCACTATGACATTAATTCCAAAGCCCAATGCAAATAATTTAATCACGTGTCCCAGCTGACATATTTATCAGACACACCCAGTTTTTGTGTGTTTATGATGCAGTTACATGAGGCAGAAGTTAAAGATGGGCAATATTTGCTAGTCCCTTCTCCTTTGAAGTGGCAGATCCTTCCAGTGTTCTGGTTCTTCATTCCTCCTCCTCCTCACCTCGTGAAGGAGTCACAAGTAATACTTGCAGTCAGAGCAGAGGTTGACAACAATTTTTTTGCTCTGGAAGAAAAAAAAAAAAACCCAACAACTACCTTGGCATTCCTGGCCTTCCATTTCACACTAAAGCCTCCCAGCTTGTGGCCAGACCAAAAGCAAAATGCTCCAGCCCATTGTGGTAGGACAATCAGAAACCCAGGTCAGGTAACGGGACTGTAATTCCATGGGGCTCGCCAAGAAGGAAACGTGCCAATGTAATTAGAGAGGTAATTATAGCACCCGAGTCACCGCCCACAGGCTGCACAGAGCAGCGATTCCACAATCAGAGTCCAAACAATACGAGGCTCTGGAGCTGCCCTGGCTGCTCTCAGCTGAGCTGACCTGGGATCCCCAGTGCATCTGCTGCTCCTGGGAATGGCCGTGCAGAAATCAACAGCTGGGCAAGAAATTAAGGCTCAGTTTTTGTTTTTGTGTTGAACCCAAGAAATTCAGTGCAGTCCTGCAGGGCTGTTAAGAGCAGTGAGAGAGAAAATCATCTGTGTAGTCTGATCTTGGGCTCTCGCTGGCCTTCCATGACCACATTCCACTTTTAATATATAGAGGGTCTTCCCACTGCTTTGGGACTCCTCAGTTGGATCAGCCAATAATTAACCCACAGGTGCAAATGTTCCTGAGGCCTGGTAGGACCTCTCTTTTCACTGCTGTGGGATCTGGGCAGAAGCTCTGACACACAGCTTGTTGACCCTGTTGGCTTAGAAGTATTGCATCCGTGACCTACATGACACAATTTATAGGCTATTATTCTTCCTGTGGAATAATGAGTACTGTGAGTTGAAATTCACATTAAAAAAACCTCCACACTTTTAAGTAAATAGTTAATTGTCAGTTGAGGCTAAAAAGGTTCTCCAAAATCTCGGCAGGCTTAGAAAAATGAAGGGTCAGTGTAGCAAGCAGAGTCACAGAGCTGTGGTCCTGCTCCAGCTACAGGAACAGGCAACTTTTAAAATACAAATGAAGGTCCTGCTGCTGTCATGGAACTTATTGGGGCCACTTGGATGCAGGAACCTGCCTGAAGCCCTCTTTCTGCTAATGCTGGCATCTGTTTTCAGATTACTGTAGTTTTTATCCAGCAACTTTGCCACCACGATGTGCCTGTCGCCTGCATCGCCCCGTCTGTGTTTGTTTAACGTGTTTTTAAGATGAATAGTTAGGATTTTCTTGTGGTGGAAGCCTTTTATTTTGTGGGGCAGTGGTGATGGGAGCCCTGTCCTGGTGTTTGTACCTTGCTGTGTGCTGGCTCTGGGGAAGTTGTATCCACAAATGTTCCCTCCTGCTTCCAGCACGATCCCACGCCAAGGAAAACACATTCCTTGAAGAGATAGGTAATTGCTCAAGACTTTGTCTAATGTTAGAGCAAGACCAAAAGAGCACTTGAACCAGTTTAGTATTCATAATAATACATGGTTCAGAGCTGACTAAAAGGCTATAATTCTTTTGAGGGGTTCCTCTGACATCATAAACCACCAGAGCTCAGCCAGTCAGCAGAAAGCAAAGACTGGATTATAGCTGGGCTCATCAGCATGGCACCGTACATGGCAGTTTCTCATGTCTGCAAAGGGATTATTTCAGAAGGTTTTTTTTCCTCCTCATTCCAAATTACTTTATAGCCCAAAATGGAAGAATTTCTGGATGCTGTTTTCTGTGTGAAAAACCCTCAGAGATAATACTTGCTGTCTTCTCTGTCCTGGTGGAAACAGATTTTAATCTGGAAATGTGTCCAGGAGTGCACTTCAACCCTTTCACACCCTTAATAAGCTGTGGTGCTGCAGTACAGCTCTAACAGCACATCTGCCTGGTGCATGAATGGCCCCTCATGAAATTGTGCTCCCATCTCCCCAAGAGTTTTGCCCATCCATGTACCAATCCTGGGCCCCATATTTACTAAAATGTATTCTACATATGAGTTTGGTGGGTCCTTTCCTGGGGCTATTTCAGCTACACCCATTTTCATAATCAGCAGTGGGTTCCATGTGCCAAGTAAGCCTCGATTTTTGGGTGATGTCATATTGCATTCAGAAGTAGCTGGGGACAGTTTCAAAATAGAGATCTGTTTATATAAATATTTATATGTAATTTTCTGATAGCCTCGGGAAACCAAGTCACTGACTGAGGAAATAAATAGGCATGGAAAAAATCATAAGGGTATTGTTTATGAATATAGACAGATAATAACAAGCAGAACGAATTCACTGGAGAGGGAGAACTGACATGATGGATGCTAGCTTTAACACCATGTACTAAACTTTCTGTACATCTTGTTTCAGAATTCCTGTTTCTTGAAAACCCACAGGAATAAATTAGTGTGTGGGTGAGAGGTTCAGACAGAGCCGACTTGAGGGTGGAATGTGCAGAGCAAGACCACAGACGGGGTGTCCATGGCCTTCTGCTGCCTCCTGGAACTCCTCTCTGCCTTTTCCAGTCCCTGTGTTCAGTCAAGTGTCTCTTCTGATAACTGCTGGCACTTTGGCTGAGGTAAAAGCTGCCTGTGCTTTTGTGTCCTCTGTCCCCAGCAGCTTTGAGAGCTTCTGCTGAGGGTCAGCTGTGTCTGTAATGTCCCCAGCAGGAAGGCTGGGGTGGCTAGCCCCAGTGGCCTGTGTCACATGAGGTGTTTCATCCCCAGTGGAAAACAGGTTTGGATGTGGAGCAGACCCTGCTCCAAAGGTTGGAGCAGCCTGGAGGGGGCCAGAGCTGCCCGTGGTGAGTGGCTGGTGACAGGGCTCCGTGTCAACATGTGTCACCCTTGGGTGATGGAGAACGGGCAGAGCAGCCTCAGCTCTGCCAAAATCTTTTGGGGAAACTTTGCAGGGCACAGACTTGAGCCCAGCACAAACTGCACCGAGGCCAACCTCAGCTTGAATGGCACCGGGCTTGGGTTGCCAGGAGGGTTTTCAATAATAACAGCAGCTGTCCGAACCAGTGGCACAGTAATACTCATTTATATGATTTATGGGAACACTGTATGTAATGATTCCAGCATATACAAGCAGGACTGAACTCCTTTTTAGCCTCCTGAATAGAGGCAGTTGTGTAATACCCACAGGAGCTTAGTACTTGTAGGAATATCCGGCACTGCCTGTGGCTGGAGGAGCTGTTTACATCCATCATTTCAGCTGACCCCATTAGGAGTTTTTGCAAGCAGCAAAAGAAACTCCCCTGCTGTTGAACCTAGGAGAGCAGGTAGCCTGCTATCTTGCTGAGCTTTCCACATCCTCCTGCCTGCTTCTGTGGCGTGGCCAGTCAGGGGGATGCAGTTTGAGTTTGGGTCTGGATTATCAGTGAGCATAGAGCTGGTATTGTCTTGGCTGGCCCATCGTTGTGGGCAGACTGGCTGACTACAGTGGCTTGAGTCCTGAGATCATACCAGCAATTCTTCTTCCACAGCCAGTCTCCCATTATAGGCTGCTGGAACACACTGGGGTATTTCCAAATTCTTTTTTTTTTTTGTTTAATTTTTGCATCTGTCTAGGAGGGTTATGGAGTTCCCTCAGCCTTTTGCTTCTCTTTCAATGAACATCTCTGGCGGGCTCAATGCACTAAGCAGGACCAAATCTTTGGGTTTGTGTTTGCTGTTTGATTTCCTCATTGCTGGGTAGGATTTGTTAGGTATGGAAACCTTGGGGTACCCCTTCCAGAGCCCTCCTGATGCAGGGAACCCTCGGAGATGTGTGGATACACATCTGTGTCCATGCACATTCCTCCCCGTGTGCCTGGAAAGCAGAGCTCAGCACAGATGTCCTCAGCTGGCTAAAGATCTCTGAGGAGAGGTTCAAAGTGGCCTCGTGACAGTGATTCACCAGAACAAGTCAGGGTAATATTCTGCAGTATTCTATGAATTGCAGCTAAAAAAAAAATAAAGTAGATGATGTTCTTTGCAGTGAAAAAAAAAAAAAAAGTTTCTCACGACGCATTTCCACTTTATTTAAAGAGAGTATTTTGTAGTGATTTACATTTTGGGGTTAAGGGTATTATGTTGGGCAAATTTTGATAATAGGTGCTGGTGTTATTCAGCTGATTTTGATGGATCATCATCCCAGAGCAGCCATAAAGACCCAAAGGAAGAGAGCAGGATATGGGCCGGTGATTTGAGATCAGCTTGGTTTAGAAGTACTATGAATTCAGATATATGAGAAAGGATTGTTTTAGGCAATTTTGATCGAATGTTCTTTTTTCCAGTCAAAAGCCTCTATTAATTGGCTGACATAATAGTTTTGTGCCTCTTCTGTGAAGTTTTGAACAAACCTGTGCAATTTTTTGGAGCCTACGAATAGTTCCTATGCCAAAATGTGTCTCCTGAAATAATCAGATGATTAAATCTCCTGCCAGGAGGATATGATTTCTCCCAAATTGATGTCTAGTCCCTGCAAATTTCATCTCTTGTCTCATTAAAATGATTTGGAGTCTATTATTCTCCTACCAAAAGTTCAGTCTGTCTTCTAAGGACAGAAACAACATAACCTTAGTGAGGATGTTTTAATTTCTCAAATCTTGGGTTAGGCTGTGTGTCATTCTCTGACGTATCTATTGAACATTTATGGCTTTGAATGACGTTCAGTAGAGCATATTATCATTGTTTTACTTTGATATTTGGGTGCTGTTTTAGTCTGCTGGCACCATATCTAAACCATGAACACATTTCCCTTGATGTCCTATCCTGGGTGTCTGCTCTGGGGTAAAAGTGGATTTATTTGTGAATGAAGGCTTCAACAGACAATCCTTGTGCCCAAGTGTCTCTTGGCATCTTGTTCTGCTGCAGCTGGGGCTGCTGAGGGCACTTCAGGCAGTTCAGAGTTGCCTCTGGCTTTGCTCCAGGGTAAGATTTTCTCTTTCCTTGCCATGGACCAGTGTGGTGATGACAGAGCTTCTGGAGGGCTCGCTCTGGTTTTAGTGCAGCCTCCTTTTGGATGAGGGCTGGCTCCCAAATTCTTCAGTCCTGCAGAAGGGACTGGCCTTTCATGAGAGCCGCATTACATTTCTCTTCTTTCTGCTGCCACATCTGCCAGCCTTTACCTTGCTGAGCAGTTTCAGAGCCAGCCTCTTCTCCTGTGACACCAGGTACGCCGACCTCTGTCCCTGTGACGTGACTTTTCACCAGACACTACCTGATTATGTCATTTTTCTGCAGAATATGGTCTTTGGACCAGCCTGGACTGGTCCAGCAGGAGCAGCTGATTCCCACCAGTCCATATAAATGGCATAAACATCTGGAGGACCATGAATGGGTTTTGTGAACAGGATTCACCACAATTTTACTCAAAGTCCACACGAGGAGCCATTCATCTCTGTCACCCTGGAGGGATAGTGAGGAAACCACGAGTTGCCCCCAGAGTCAGCAATTGTTCTTATTCCCACCCACTGGAAATGTCCAGGAGAAAACTTAGTCCAGTTAACAGAGAGATGAACCCCCTCTGAACTAGCACCTTTCTCAGTTAATTTAATTACAGTTCACCACAGTAAAACAGCAGGCAGCTGAAGCAACAGGTCACTCAGAGCCCCACAGCCCTGCAGACAGTGATTATTTTATTCACATATCTGTATAATTTATTATTATGCAGACATGAACTCGACTAAGAGCTGGATTTCTCCTGATGAGGCTGATAATTAGAGTTTATTTGGCTCTTGCAGTTCCATGTACTTGAGCTGTGCACGTTTTCCATGGGCCTGAGTTATTTCTGCCCAGCAGTGTGGTTTCCAGGCTGTCACTGTCCTACCTTCGATGGCAGCTGAGTGGCCAGGGTTTTGCCTGGGCCTTGGGGACAGCTGGGGATGGAGACTCTGCTGCTTCAGCAACTTCTGGTTTCCCCTGTGTGGTTTCCCTCCACTTGGGCAATCCTGTCACTGGTGACCTTTGCCTCTGCCCTGCCTGGAGATGGCATCTGGCCTCAAAGCCCTGTGGGAAACACAAGGTCTTCTCCAAGCTGTGGGACACCCACCACAGGCTTGCACTTGGGCCTCCTCCAGCTTCCAGCCAGCTCACTCACAATCCTTTTTGGAAGGCTAGGAGTGGAAATTGCACACAGATGGGAGCTAACAGCTGGTGCTTTAACAAGCCCCCTCTTTCTGCTTCCCTGGTGGATTCTGGCTAATTTTTGTTCATTCCCTACCTTCCTTTTCTTCACCAGTGTAGATTTTGGAGTTCCTTTGGTCAGCTTGTGACCTGACTTCTCACAAAAGCTTTTTTAGTGAAGCCCTGGTATGAACAGGCACCTTTTCCCATTATGAGTTTTGCATCCTGCTCAGTGAAATCTGCTTCCCAAATCCATTGCTGGGCTGAAGTGCTCCATCAGGACATCCCAAAGCAGTCTCCTCACTGCACATTTTGTGCCAGGTCCATTTCCTCCCTCTGTCTGGCATTTCCAGCAGTTTTCATTGTAGCTGTCTGCAAAACTCCAGTCTGTGCAGGCAACAGGGAAAAAATAGAGGAAAAAATATTTTACTGATAGCTATTGCTAGGGCATTTTGGTCTAAAGACCTGAAGTCCTTCATGAATATTGCAGTGGCTTCTCGACAGGCCTGCAGTCCACACAGCCCCCATCTGCTGTGCTTTTTTCAGACTTCAGCTCATCTGCTCCCTCCTGCACGTCTTCACCAGTGGAATAACTTTTTCCTAGCTGAAAGCCTTTGCCAGCTGTGCTAATACTTGCTTATAAACTTGCTTACAGAGATTTCACAATTCCAGCAGGCAGGACTTTACTCTTAGCCCCTGCTTAAAGTGCAGGCTGAAATCCTGAACTTGGCCCTTTCTGAGAAATCATTTCTTTCCCTCTGCAAACTCATTGCAGGGAATGCTCATTCCCCAGTTTCCCATGTAAACCAGGCAGTCTTCTATGAATTGCAGTTAAAATGAAATAGATTGTATTCTTTGCAGTGAAATAAAAAGAAGTTGCTTACAACACATTTCCACTTTATTTGAAGAGAGTATTTTTGCAGTGACCTAAAATTTGGGGTTAAGTGTATTATGTCAGGTGAAGTTTGATAATGAATGCTGGTGTTATTCAGCTGATTTTGATGGATCATCACCCCAGGGTTGCTATTTATCTGCTTATCATGATTTTCAAGCATTTTCCTTTGAAGGCTCTGAGACAGGAGACTGACTTTGGGCAGTGCTTGCACAGTCTGTGTTTGTAATCTCAGGGCAACTCTGAATTACAGAATGGGTTGGGTTGAAAGGGACCTTAAAGCTCATCCCATTCCACCCCCTGCCATGGGCAAGGACACCTTCCACTGTCCCAGGTTGCTCCAAACCCCATCCAACCTGACCTTGGGCACTGCCAGGGATCCAGGGGCAGCCACAGCTGCTCTGGGCACCCTGTGCCAGGGCCTCAGCATCTTCACAGGGAAGGATTTCTTCCTGATATCCAATCTAACCCTGATAACCAATCTAACCAATCTACTTTTTTCAGTCTGGAGCCATTCCCTCTTGTCCTGTGCCTCCATCCCTTGTAAAGAGTCTCTCCATCTTTCCTGTGGGCTCCCTTCAGGTGACCCCAAAGCTTTTCTCTTCCAGGCTGCACAATCCCAAACCCGTCAGCCTTTCCTCACAGGAGATCCCTCAAGCGCTGTCAAGAGCTGCCTCAGCCCCAGATGCCGAACTCTGCCGGGAGCAGACGCAGCACAGCCACCACCTGCGGAGGCGAGCGTGCCGGAGGGAGGCAGCACGTTCCTGCTCGCCCCCGCTGCTCGCACAGCCCCTCCAGAGCGGGGCAGGACGTGCCACATCCTCGCCGGGAGCGGGGCTGGCTCTGCAGCCGCGCGTGGGAGCGCAGCGGAGCCCCGGGAAGCGCGACCCGAGCTGCCCACCTGCTGCTCCACCTGCACGGCTCCCGCGCCGCGGCGGGCACGGGGGGAGAGCGGCGGTGCGCCCCCGGGCAGCCCCTGCGGAGGGGCTGGACCCCGAAACCACCGCCAAGCCCTCCAGCAGCGGAGCTGGGGGGTTAGGGGCTGAGGAGGAATAAAGGGGAAGGGAGAGAGCGGCTTCGTACGACGCCTGTTTTGTGTTCTGTCTCTGCCTCTCCAGCCTCTCCAGGGCTGATGTTTTTCCGTGTTCACACGGGGGAATGTACGGGTGTGTTCCGCTCTTGTAGCCCCGACTGTACAAAAATGGAAAATCGCCTTGGATTCAGACTCCTGCTTTTGTTTCTGTGAGCTTATTTCCAGGATCTGGTTCTCTTGCCCACTCATTCATTTGGATCTTCAGCCCAGAAGGAATCAGTGCACTGAGGATTAATATCGAATATTTCCCTCTCTCTTGTTTCTTTTTAGCTTTTTATTTTAAGCTGGGAGTTCTGGTGTTTCTGTGCACTATTTGCACAAGGATTTTGTTGTTTTAAGCTTCATTTTCCAGGCGAGGTAGTGTTTATTGCTGTGTTGGTATTGTAATTGTAAAGGAACAGTACGTTTTCATCCGTGGTGTTCCTTCCCTGAGCAGATCAATCCCCGGGAACTCTTACTCAGCAAAATTATGGGAGTTCTACTAAACATTTGCTCAGAAAATACATTCTGTGGTTAGATACACTGGCTGATATGACCACACTTCAACAGCACAGTCAGGGCTGACCTGGGATTTAGGGTCATTGTGGGGTTAATGTAGAGCAAAGGCTTCTTGCTGCTTTGTTTTAAAAAGCTGAGTAAAGCACAGGGGTAAAAATAAAATCATGCTTAAAAAAATGAAATTTAGGGAGAAAAGAAAAAAGTTACTCAGATTTCAGTTCTGTGAAGCTCGACGGTGTCCTTTTGAGCACCCTCTGCCAAATCAACAAACCCCTGTGACTCCCAGGCTGTTTGAAAGAGCAGGAGACAGAGAACCAGTCCTTGCTGAGGCTCTGCCAAAGCCTCAAGTGGAGGCAGACGCTGATGTCAGAAAGCTGCTGGGATTGTCTTGTTTGCTACGTGATTGACAATCCCTGTGACACCATCCCTGTGCCCAGCACGGCTCTGCTGGAGTTTTCCACTGGCTTTGGTGAGAACTGGCTCCAGTCCTGCATTCGTCTGATGTGTTAATGTGCTAACTGTGTCAAAAAACTTTGTGACACCCTTGCCTATTGTGCAGCTGATGATCTATGGGATGATAACTGTATCTGAAGAGGACAGACGACCACAGGAATTTCTCTCAGTGTCTGTTGCATTGTTATTAAAGACAGAACTATCTGTGGCCCTGGCAGCACAATTGCATTATAACAACAGTAGGTTTTCCAGGGAGTTAAATTTTGGATTGCCACTTAATCACCAAACCAGTGAAGTGTTGTTTGACTGAATGGAGAACATTTTGCCTTTGACTGGATGGTTATTATTTTTAAGTCCAACATAATTTGCTGTTATTATTTTCAGTCAAGAATTAAAAACAAGTCACTGGTTTGGGTCCAAGCTTTAGATAAAGAACGTCACAGCAGAAACTAAGGGAGGAAAGCCTAACATATCCTCTCTGACTTTCCTATCATCCAGGACTTTGTTGTTAAGGGTTGTGTATGGATAACAGGATGGCTTAAACATTTAATTTGCATTATAATATTTAATGAATATTACATAAAAGTAGAATCTCTGTGCTTTCAACAGCTACACCCCCTAAAAATCCTTGTAGCAACCATGGCTGAACCCCAAGGTCCTTTCTTGACTCTGCCTCCTTATCACACTGAGCTCCAGTGGATTTAAGTGGGAGTTTTGCTTGAGGAAAAGAGTGATACTTGGGATTCAGAGCAGGGTGTTCTGTGAAAGGACATTCACCCATAACCTATATTGCCTTGACTTGGCAGTATTGTTTTATCTTGTATATCTGACACTCTCCCTTTCACTGCTTACGTAAGAAAATAGTTTGTACTGTCAACAGCTCTGTTTAACCTTTAATAATAAAATTAGTAACTAAAACCAAGAGGCCCAAGTCCTGAGGCCCATATTTGGGTAAAGTTTCCACTGAAGCCAATGGTAATTTTGCCAGGGATAGGTCTGGAAAAGCCCTGAATTTTGAACTCACAATTTACCCCAGCAAGCTTTTTCAGTAGCCTCTGTTTCTGCTCTCCAAAGAGCAACTGGGACTACAGTGGCAGGGAGAGGAAACGTTAGAGGAACCTTCCTGTACTTTCCATCTAATGGCTTTATTGGACGAGACATCTGATGATACCAGGTTTTTCTAATTCCCATTTTTATAAGCGATCTAATGCGCGGAAACGTCAGTTCTGGGCATATGTTCCCGTCCCTGGAGTCTTGTTCAGACATTAGAGGAACATTTTCTGACTCAAAAGATAAACACTTCTGCTCGAGTTCAGGGACGGAAATTGTTTTCATCGCAGCAGGTGTTGCCCATTAGTTCTACTAGAACTGAAACCCTAAGCTGGGCTTTAAGGGAGATGCATAATCGAGCTCTTACATCATTGTGAGATGTACCGTACTTGAACCTTTTGCTTGCTGAGACTGTATTTCCTCCAAGAAACATCCTGTTTTGCAATCCCCCAAATTCCCCATGTGCCATACAGCATTAGGGATTTCATCACCTCCCGGGCACACAGGCTGTGCTTTCTGCACAAGACCCGTAGGGAGGGAGAGACAGAGAGCCAGACAAGTCAGAGGTTTCCATATTTCCTGATGGGACCATGTGATCCATGAAAGATGGCTTTATTTTCATTCCCCCCCTCCTTCACTTCACACTGTTTCCATTCTAGACCTGCTGGAGGCTGCTGATTGCATCATGTCGAGGAAAGGATCATGCTCTCCTCAGCCCTGTTCAATTGTTCCAGGTCCCATCTTGCATTTAATGGCCTTGGCTGCTTTATTTCTGCCCTTCACCGTGTCATGTTTGAGAACAGAATATATTTCTTAGCGGTTTTTCATTTCGCACTGTCATTGTAAATCTTCTTTTATAACTTCAGGACCTAATTTGATTCATCTAAATCCACTGGGGATTGTTACTCTGGGTTTAAATAGAGGTTTGCCAGACCTCAGCAGGCTCTGACTACCCCGAGTGGCTCCATCTGGGCACCCACCTGTGCTGGCAGGTCCTGAGCTGCGCTTGAGCTCAGCCCCTGAGGGTGTGGGGCTGCTGTGCTGAGCTGGGTCTGCACCTTTGGGCTTGATTTGGATTTCTCTGGGTCTCTGGAGAGTGGCTGGCCCCAGCTATGGCCACTGGACCTGCTGACCTCCTGCCCAGGCACTGGGGGCTGTATCTCTATCTGGTGATGCTGCCCTGCTCTCATCCTTGCCTGCTTGTCTGTCCCTCGCAAAGCACATTTCAGTGGTTGTGGGGAGCAGGGCCCTCAGCTGCTGCAAACCCTTTCAAGAGTGTTTTCCCTAAAGACTGCTCACTTCTCCTATTTTGTACTAATATTTGAGACCTGTTTACAGCTCTGCTGCACTTTCACAGGTTGTGCCACAACTGCAGTGCTCATTTTTGAACAGAAATGTTCCACTTTCTAATCACTTTTCAGTTATATTGGTCTATCTAATATATAGAGGAAAATAGGCTGGATTTTTATTTCCCTAAGCAATTTTGTTTGATCATGTGTTTGGTCTTTTCCTTATAACAAAAGAAAGGTGTAATCATAGAATCGTTAAGGTTGAGAAAGAACTCTGCTATCGTCAAGTTCCTCCTGTGCTCCATCCCCACCTTGTCCCCAGCCCAGGGCACTGAGTGCCACCTCCAGGGATGAGGATCCAAACCTCCCTGGGCACTTCCAGTGCCTGATCCCCCTTTCCATGGGGAAATTCCTGCTGGTGCCCACCCTGAGCCTCCCCTGGCCCAGCCTGAGGCTGTTCCCTCTCCTCCTGTCCCTGTTCCCTGGGAGCAGAGCCCGATCCCCCCGGCTGTCCCCTCCTGGCAGGGAGTTGTGCAGAGACACAAGGTCCCCCCGAGCCTCCTTTTCTCCAGGCTGAGCCCCTTTCCAGCTCTGTTCCCTTGTCTGGACACCCTCCAGCCCTTCATGTCCTTCCTGAATTAAAGACCCAGAACTGGACACGGCACTCACAGTGTGACCTCAGCAGGGCCAGCACAGGGGACAATCACTGCCCTGCTCCTGCTGCCACACTATTTTTATCACAGAATGACATTTACAGCCACTGATTTCCCTGGGTTATCACTGCTTGGTCACCTATAAAAATGCAGTTAAAACAGCCCTGACCCTGCAGTGCACAAATCAGGAAAGATTATCCCAGGAGTTTCCTGCAGAGGCTCATCCAGGCTGGAATAATTTCTCAGAGCTAAAACGGCTCACGACCCAGCAGAGGTGGGGAGGGCAGAGAGGAGCAAAGGAGGGAAGATCTCGCCATGCCCATCCCAAAGCAGCATCCTCTGGGTGTCCCGCAGCTGCCCCGTGCCGCGGGATGGATCCCGGCCGGGAGCAGCTGGAGCAGCACTTTTCCCTCATCCCACTAGAGGGTGGGTGCCGGTTGGACAAGGCAGGCTCGGGCTGGAGCTCTGCCCGCTTGGCAAGGGCACAGCGGGAGCGAAGCATTAATTTATCACCTAACGAGGGTGCCGGGGCTGCCAGGACTGGCAGTTGGTGCCTCACGAAATATTCAGTTTGGGGATGGATGCAGGAGTTTTCCCTCTCTGCTTCAATCTCTGGAATCAGGAGATGCTCTGAGTATTAATAATATATAAATCGAGAGAGCCAACTTTTTATTTATTTTATTTTTTTTTAGTAGTTTAAACCAAAGACGTCTATACTTCATTTCTAGATTAATTTGAGAGCTTTTCAGGTTAGCATGTTCTACCAGGTACAGCATTTAAAAAGTACTTCTTCCAGAGATGGAAAAAAAAAGAAAAGAAATAGTTCAGATAATATTTTCTTTGGGTTTAACATTTGCAAAATCAGTTGTTTTGTGACAAAAAGACGTACCAATAAAACAGTCATCTGATCACCATCTCCACTTTTGAATTGAAGAATGGTTTGTGCTTTATAACAAATCTCAGTTTAGAAAGGATATGATTCATTAGCCATCAGCATCATCTCATCAACTTTCCTGAACTCTGCTTCAAGTACAAGATATTATTTCAGGTTTTTAATTTTTTTTTCACCTGATCTATTTATTTGCCTTGTGGGAACTGAGAATGCAATCTCTGTTGAGGCCTGAGCCAAATAATGTTGTAGCTGAACTAAATAAATCATGTCCAAGACAAGATGGAATAAAGGTTGAAAAGAACAGAATTTTTTAAAGTTTGGAGGGAGAGAATTTATCTACAAAGAAATAGAATGGACCAACATTAATTTGGTGTTGAATAGGCAAGGAAAGGGATTAAAACCTTGAGAAACAGAGTAAGGTGGAAACAATAATACTATGCATCTACTTCTGTGAGAAAAGATTAATTTAGGCAAGAACAACATTTTTGACACAAAACTCAATTATTTTGTGAAGTCAGAGACTTGATCTTAAGAAAAGGATGTTCAGTTATATCAATCAAGCTAAAATAATGACAGAAAAAGAAAGGACAGTCGTCTGACTTGGACATATGTGGCTTTATGAGAGCCCCTGAGAGCCTCTCCTCTCTGGGATAACATATTGCACACTTGCATGGAGCAGCAGAGTTTTTCCCTGGGTCAAGGGCAAAATATTGCACAAGCAGCCCAGGTGCCTCGCAGGCGTCGTGGATCCATCCTCAACCTCCAATCTCCTGTTCCAACATCAACCTTGGCCTCTGCTGGAGACAGGAGGCAGGGGAAGATGGATCACTGAGTCTGTCCTGGCGTGATAGCTCCTGTGTTTTGCTCCACAGAAAGGGTTGTGATCAACACAAGCCCTGCCAGCGGAGGTCACTTGCCAGCTGATGAGCAATGGGATTGTTCCGCTGGTTTGTGCAGCCCCGGTTGTTTTTGCTGTTATTGAAATGTGACGTTGGCTGACAGCTCTGTGGGATCTCACATATGGTGAGATGCTCCACAGGGATGGGAGAAACTGGACAAATTGTGGAGGGTTTTCACATATGGGGCCAATTCATGCCTGATGAAGCCCTGTGGAAGCTGCTGGCGCTGCACCAGCCGACAGGCTGACCCGTCAGATCCACTGATTCATTGTGGTGCCGTTGTCATGATTAAAACACTCGAAATTTTCCCCCTAATGGGGGACCACGCTGAGTTTCAGCATGTCCTGCTCTGCTGCCCGCCTGTTTCTGTTGTTGTTACATCTTCTGGGGTTGTTTGTGTTTGTTTAAAAGGAGCACAGTGAACTAAGCTGGCGGTTGAAGCGGCAAATGTGGCTTAGTGGGATTATAAAGACATTTGACATTCTTTGCCACCTTCTTAAATGTGTGACGTGAATGGGTATGAGAACAGGCAATGTGGATAAAGAGGAATCAGATGACAGAAATGAGACCAGAGTGGTGGAAAGCAGAGGAGATGGGAAAACCACTGGGATTTATTTGTTCAAGGATGGTCCCAATCTGTCCTGTGTCCAAGAGAAGAAGGGATATGTGTCTGGAGAAGGTGGTACCCTAAGAAGATGATCAGGAATGGAAGGGAAAGGAACAATATGGGATTTGTGGAGCTGGGAAAAGGATTCCCAGATGTTTCAGCTGGGTTGAAAGATCTGCATGTGAGCAAGGATGAGGAAAACTTCACCAGTGTGTTGTGCACGACGAAACGTGGCCTGGTGGATTTGGTGTCCCATATTTGCAGGGTGTTAGAAGAGCTGATGAGGGCATGGATGCAAAGATATGACTGTTCTTCTGCTGTTCTCCCAACAATTTATGGCCATGGTTTAGAAAGCAAGGGAGAGAAGATGTTGGCATGAGTGATTTAGTAAAACCAAGCTCAAGTCTATTGTTACACAGAGGCTCTCAGGGCATAATGTGGGGCTCGCTTCCAGTGTGTTGTGGAGGAGAGGACTGGAAGAGGAAAAGTAAAACTCCATGAAAATATGTGAAGCTTGAAAAGAGTAGCAGGGCCATATGCCCTCGATGAGAAAAGCAGGGGCATTGCATCTGAATAATATAAGGTGCTTCAGAGAGGGCTGAAAGGGTGAATAATAATCTGCTAACTGAAAAAAGAACTGTGTGGGTTATTTTTATTTTTAAAAGAGCTGATAGTAATCCTAATTCCAACTAGGAATACCAGAGGAGGCAGCCTGGGAAGTGATGTGGGCAGTGAAAGGGGAGGGTGGCTCAGGTGGTGGGGAGAACATTCTTTGCAAGCAGTGAGAGTCTGTAAAATAATGAGTGCCACCCCTCATTTCACTGTGTTGATGCACTTGTTCTGGCTGTTTTATGTGCTGCAGACTCTGGGTGGTGGGATTTCAAAAAGGCATGAGGAATTAAGTGTGGGCCTTGGCTGTGAGTGTCCCTGAGGTGCCACCATCTGGAGATGTCTTCTCCTAACCTTGTCTAACTGGACAGGGACAAACATGGAGGTGTGCAAGCAGATCCCATCATCTATCCAGGAAAACATCAGGTTGTAAGAGCATTTATTCTTTTGTGCTTCAGTTTTAGCAAACTGGAGTCAATAGCAGCTGCTCTCTGCACAGGCTGAAGCTCACATGTAAATTTTGAATCAGAGAATCCCAGAATGGTTTGGACTGGAAGGGACATTTAAGAAAACTTTGTTTCCCTTCCCTGCCATGGGCAGGGGTACCTTCCACCATCCTGGGTGGTTCCAAGTCCTGTCCAGTCTTGTTTGAGGTAGAAGCTGGTGAGGTTTTAGCTGGGAATCCAAAGAAGGGGCAGGAGGATGAGCCAGGTATGATGTTCAGGTGGTGTCAGTCTGGTTTGGAGATGCACCATGAGGGAAGTGAAGAGCCACAAAGGCAGACAGGTGGGCACAGTGTGAGATGGAGGTAAAAAGAAGATGCAGAGATGAGAAGAGGCTAAAATTGAGGGTAAGGTTTGAGGTTAAAGATTGCAGTCACTGTTAGAGACAGGAGGTTGAAGGTGATGGATACTGAGCTGTTTGGTATTAGCACCTTCGTCTCTTGAGCTCTCCTCATGCTTTTATGCTTTTTTTTTTTCATGGTTCAGACTCTCAGACCCTGTTTTACACTCCTGTCACTGAGCACAGCCTTTCCCAGGCAAGCAGGAATGGGATTTACTTGTATTACAGCACTCCAGCCTCAAAACAAGTAGAAAATGCTCAAAACCATCTCCACCAGTGCTGCTCCAAAGGCCAAAGTTCTTCCTAACAAAACTCCTGATGTTACACTTAGGGATGGATTTTGCCACTGTATTTGAGACTATGTGCAAGCTGGGCATCTTAAAACCTCATAATAAAATAAAAATATTGTGTTACTGCCTTCCACATCTTGCTTGTGTAATCTGCCTGCAGAATGTCTGAGCCATCTTCTCTCAATCTGGAGGTAGTTTTGGTTTCACATAGATGGTTTTTGACGGGCCACCTCCGTCAGCCACTATGTTTTGGAGCTGTAAAAATAAGAAAAATAATAATTTTGCTCCCCGAAAGCCAAATCAAACCACAGTACAGATCTGACAGCTGTCCAGGCAACTGAAAACAATCAGTCATAAAATGCCTTTAAATCAACAAATAGAGAACCAAAGAAATATCAAGTGAGATTAATCACTGTCAGTTGTTCCAAGATTTTCTAACAAAGGGGCAGGAGGAGGAATTAGTCTTGCAGACTTTACAGCCCCCCCTTTTTTTTTCTTTTTTTTTCTTTTTTTCTTTTTTTCAAAGGGCAGCAGTTATCCAAGTCAGTAAAAATGAGGTAATTATATTGCAAAATTCTTTGGATGAGAATGAGACTTAGTTTTAAAATCTGAAGCTACATTTACCCACAGCAGAAAATTGCTGGAAATTGGTTGAATAGCAGCTTGCATGTTTATTTTTCCTAGAAGAAAACAATTGACTCTTCAGAACTCGTTTGGAAGTGACTGAAAACAGATGGCAGTGGAGATGATTTGCTACCCAGAAGCATCAGGGTGGTTATGGATTCCTGGGGGCTCCTCTCGTGTTTGTCTGCCTTGGGCTTAAACAAATACAAACTGGACTGGGAAGCTAAAGGGCTTTTCAGGAGTTCTCAATCACTGGTCCCTCATACTGAGAGAATGGGAATGCAGCTTTGTTCTTCCCTCTGCTGGGATCATTAGTTGGTTTGGTGTGTGCTAGGGGCTAGGCAGAGCTGGCACTACCTTCCCCAAATCCTGAAAAATTGACATTTTTATTCTACACCGAGGGGACGAAGGTGTGCAGAATTTCCGGACGGGAGCTTGATAAAGAGAAGTGCCCTCAGTGTTGTTTGTGGGGTTGATCTTCCTGGTGATCCTCTAGCAGAGCTAATTTGCCCTGCAGTAACTCCAAGTGTTTGTGACTGTAATTCAGGGCTCCACCAATAAAGGAAGAAAAATCTCCATTTTGTGTGCAGAAGCTCTGAGTGGATCCCCCACTGGTTTTGGGGATCCCCTGTGCTAATGGGGAGAAATAAGAGAGACGCTCTAGGGGTTGGTTTTCTTTATCAGAATAAAGCTATTCAGTGTTTGAATAAACAACTTTTCCTCTGATGCTTTTTCAGTGTTAACACACCAAGAATTCAAACTCTCTTTCCAAGCCAACAAGTAAAGGCATTAAATGGCAATTATGTTGTGTTTCCTCTAGCCAGAACACACAAGCCAGGCTTGCTATTTTCCTATTAGCCACTGAGAACAGAGATATAATTACCCTTCTTCTATATCCTATATATATATATATCCTGTACAAAACACGGATTTTCAATGTATTTTATACATTACTCTTCATAATTTCTATATCTGTGTGAGTTACTGCAGGATTTTTACTGTTGTGTCCATAGCATTGGCAGAACCAGGTATTGTTCCAATTAACTGTGCAGCCTGAGGACACCCATGGCAATACTTTGACTGATCCAGAAAAGTATTTGAGCAAATGTTTAATGATTTCAGATTGTCTGGGTTAGCAGTGTCCTGTGTTTAAAGGTGAGCTCACAGATCCCTGTTTTGGTGGATCAGGGAGCAGGGACATACTTTCACAATGTTTTGTTTATTTTTTACAAACATAAACCATGCAAACTCCCATTTTCAGGTAGGACCTGTAGCGTTGCAAACTGCCTGGAGTCTGAAGGTGGAGCTGTCCCTTTTTTGTCACTCTTTTCATCCTTAGTTCCAAGGATGAAGATGACCCATGAGCTGCAGCCCCTTGGGGCGGTTCAGGCTTTCAGGGTTTGCTGATACAAGGTTAATTAGTGTAAAGTTTGACCCCTTGCCCCCCACTTTCTCTCTCTGAAGCTCTTGTGCCTTTTTATTTACCTTGCATCTTATCTCCCTTTGTCCTCCTCTCCCCGGGAGCCCAGCTCTCTCTCCATGGCTTCGGGCCCTCTCCATTTCTCCCTCTCTTCTTGTCATGCTGAGCCTCTGGAGCTGTTTTTTTGCTGAAGAAAGGCCAGAGTGAAAAGTCCTCACAGCCCAGCTCTCGCATAATCTGATCTGAGCTTAATCCAATTTGCCTTGGCAGGGAGTTTTATGGCTGGGATGGGCAGGCTCAGAAAGCAAACCTGTGCTGGCTGCACGGTGACATTCTCCGGCCTTGTTGCATCACAGCTGGCTTGGTCCTGGGCGAGAAGGTGTTGTGGATTAGGGTGATGCCTCAAGTTTTAGCTTTCATATTTTTCAGATTCTGTGTGACTCTGAACTTCTTATAAAGTGGGAGCAAGTTCTCCTCACAGCTCAGTCAGACAGAACAATCCTCTTCCAGCCCCAGAACCAAGGGCATCGTGGCAGCTTCGGGCCCAAAAAGAGCAAACAACAGAGAAATGAGGAGAGCAAACTGGAAGGGTGGGACTGCATCACCTGGAGCTGGAATTGGACAATGAAGCCCAATATGGAAATGGACCAAAACTTATAAAAATGTGAACACTTGTGGCTGGTCATTCATCTTGGGTGGAGCCATGGCCGGGCTCTTGCACTGCCCAAGGTGAATCCTTTGAAGGCCTTTTAGTAAATCCCTACTTTATTCCTTTAAGTCTGTCCAGCCTCTGTTCCAGGGAGCCTCTTTAAGCATCAAAGGTTTATAAGTGAACTAAAAATGGATGGATGGCCTGTGGAGAAAGGACCTTGCATCAGTTTCCAGCAGAGGAAGAAGCTGAGACTGGGCAATTAAAAGCAGTTCAATGTGTGCCTTCAAGGGCACTGAGGGAGTGACTGATTCCTGTGCAAGTCGTTGGCCTTGGAGGTGTCTCCCCTGCTCCACTCTTGCTAGAACCATCTCTAAGGGTTATCTTGTGGTCCCTGAATGATCTGGCTGCTTCTCTCTGCCCTCCTCTGAGGGCGTGGAGGGATGTGACTGTTGGTGGCATCAGCTGAAAGCACTGCTTAGATGGATTGATAGAAAGCCCCTTCTACATGTTAATAAATCAGCTGCTGAAGCAGCTCTTGGTTGCTGCCATCCACATTTTCCCCCTCACCTCAGTGACAAGGAGGAGCAGAGCAATCAGACCAAGTTTTTATGGTGCACGGGATGGATCTGTCCCCACAGTTAGCAAAGCTCCTTCAGTGAGTACCAGCACTCCTTTTCCTTCCCCAGGAGGACTCTGAAGGAGAGTCTTCCTCACTTTGCTCCTTTCAAGCTTTTTGGAATTTTGGTGGGAGCAGAGACTGAAGAGGTAGAGGAGGTGGTGTAAAACTGCTGCTTCCCGACAGTATCAGAAACCACAGGTTTTTTCCAAGACTTTCGACCTTCTAGAGAGCTTAAACTTGTGGTGATGGTGGAAATGTGTGTCCATAATGCAGTTGGGGCCCATCTCTGAACAAAGAGTTCTTCAGGTGCTCGATAATTTAGCACATGGCCAGAGTGCTTTGGATGTGAGGAGTATTTTACTCATGTTTACAAAGGCATGAAATAGTGTTCCTTGCGTTAATGGCCCATTTAATAAAGGCCTTCCAGCTAGGCCATTTCAAGGCATTAATTGAACTTCTTGGGTGCTCAAGGCCATTAACCTTTGATTGTAGCCCACACCAGAGGCAAACTAATCACTCCAAGTTCTCCCCTGGATTATTGCTTCAGCACGGTGCAGGAATGTGGTACACGGTGGATAAATCATTCACCAGGATATCATCAGGGCTGCCGGGCTGCCATCTAATCCTAGTGGGGTACAGAATGTTACAAACCATGGCAATTAGCATTTGCAGGCACTGGGAAACTGCTTGAATGATATACGTGAGTTAAAAAAAAAAAAAAAAAAGAAAAAAGGGAGGAAGGAGAACAAGAGAAGCAGGGAGCTGAATGTTGGCAGGGAACTGCAGCCTTCCCCTGGGCAGGTGCCTCTCCTGTGTGGTAGTTTGCTCTTATCTCTGCTGATCTGGACCATCTGCCAGGTCTTTTCCATCCCTGTGCTGGAGGCAGGGTTTGTTCGTGCCATAATGATGCCTTATAACGGAGAGTGCTGTGCACATATCCAGAAAAGCCAAAAGGATCCAGAAAAAACACTGGAGACAGTTTAGAGCTCTGTATTAGAAAGTTTATTTTCTCTTATGCTTTCCTTGCTGCCTGGGGTGGTTCTCTGGGGGATTTGAATATTTTTAGCAGTGACTTCGAGCTGCAAATCGAAGTTGGTTTGCTGGCTCAGACCAAAGCTGACAGTCCTTGCTGAGGTAAAACTCACCCTGGCTCTTATGGGACATGTCCGAGGTGACACTGTTCAAGATTTCCTTGCTGGTACTTTCTGGACTGCCATAATGAGCTCTGGTCTATGAGAACACCAAGAAAATAAATTAAAAATTGCATTGACAACTCATTCTTCCCACAGACTTCAACCAACCAAGTAAAAAGACCCTCCCAAACCTTGTTTTCCCATTCTTGTTGGTGTCCTAATTGATTTTCAAAGAGGGAGGCTTCTTCTCCTTCCCATCTGACTCCTCTGGGCACCCTCATTTCCTTGGCTCTCCTGCTGGCTGAGTGCTGAGCTATCTGCTCATCTGAACCAGCAGGAGCTGCTTGGATCTTCTCAGACCTCCAGTGGTGCTTGCATCCCAACACAACGTTGGTCTTCCCGTGCTGAAACACAAGCAGAGATATTCTGGGAAGGAAAGGACTCTGCCTGCCCAAAGCCAGAGGCTGGGACAAGCCCTCAGCATCCAACCCTGCTGATTCCAAGAAGCAGCTTTGGACTATTCTTGTGTGAAAAGCTGTCTCTGCTGCCCTGGGGCTGGCAGGGATCTGGAGGGGGCTGCAAGTGTGGTAGCCCCCAAGCAGCAGTCCTAGTTCCCAGTGAGAGGGACTTTGGTCCCAAGGACAATAAGAGCAGGATATTCTGTGTGTCCATGTCAGTGTGATCTTGGAGCAATGGGACCGGAGGGTGGAGTTCCCAAATTGTGTGGCAAGTGGCTCCAGTCCTGGAGGGATCCAAAACCCTCCAGTGTGCTCATGAGCAAAATGAGGAGGAATGTGTAGCTACTGGCTTGCTTCTAGGACACTGCAGTCCCCAAGTCTAGCCTAAACTCATTGCCAGAGCAATGAAAGAGCAGGGATGAGTTTGAGGGAGTGCAAAAGAACATGAGCTCACCCTGGAGGTCTTAAGCTGCCAAGGTTTTCCTGAAAAGGGAGCCGACTCCATGCAGACAGAATACAAGGACTCAAATGTCCCCAATAGGAAAGTTTCTATTAAAAAACCCAAATCCAGACATGTGCTTTTTTATTAATGAGAAAATTCTTCTGTTGTTTATGAGATCAACCCTTTAAGGGGGGCAATGGGAGGAGAAGAAGAAAAGAAGCTGTTTGTTAGCAAAATGAAATCCAGACAAATATTTATAGCTACTTTCAAGTGGCTTGTTCTAACATGAGTCGACTATCCTTAATACCTTCCCTTTAGCACCATTAAGCATCTCACTGGCAGGCAGAACAAATTTATGAATGTCTTATAAAAGTCAACAAGCCGCAGGAAAAAAATAAATAAAAAAGGGCCTTATGCAAACAGTGCTTCATTGCAAGAACTCAAACAAAGAAGGTCACATTCATCATTTGCTCCCAGAGAGGGAAAGCCAAGAAGACGGATGGATGATGACACAAGACCTGGCTGGGTTTAAATTCCCACCTCACAGGAGTTTCTGTGGGTGCTGCCAGGGTGGCCACACTCTTTGCAGGCTGCTCTCCTGCCACATCTCACACGTTCCAGGCACTGCTGCTCTCCACCTGAGCTTTCCTGTGGCACAAAACCAGCAAACACAGAGCTGCACTCCACTGAAATCAGAGTCAGGTCCCACCAGGTGATCAGTGCTTCAGAAGGGAGCTCATCCCTTTAGCCCCCAGAGCTGTGAAATTCTTTAAACTCTGGATAAATGCAGGTCACAGAGTGCACTAAATCACTCCTGCTCTTGCTCTCATGTCTTTGCTGTCGTGCAAGGGATGCAAAGTCACTTGGGAAGCTGAATTCCTGTTCAACGGAGTGTGCTGGGCAATGGGCTTAATAAAAATAAAT
>VXBQ01005608.1:1604-47470 GCA_013400175.1 Phainopepla nitens
AGAAGGGAGTGGTATATGGTGCAGTTGCAGCAATAATGATGCCTTTCTAGGATACCCTGTCAAAGAACCATATTAAAATGCTGTGAAGAAAACAGTTTAAAAGCATTGAAGGAATGGAACTAGAGAGTCTAGTAATGAAAAAAACTGAAGGAGAGTGATAGTCTTTATTCAGCTGGATGTCAGGGCTGCCAATTTCTGTAACAGCAGCAAGCTTGATATATATGCACATGCTTGCCTGAGCCTCAGGGTACATTTTATCACTAATAACCTTAGTACCTAGCCAAGAGTACTCTGCCAACATATGCTTGGTTTGAAAGGCCAACTCAAGGTGCTTTTTTCTCTTACAAAGGAACAATAAGAGTATCCTTAACCAGCTGACCTATCTAAAGTAGTTATTAGAGAAACTGTCCTTTTGCCCACTTTTATCTGTTCTTGAGTCTGTACTGCAAAATAATAAAACCAATAATGTCACAAACCAATAAAACAAGCAATATCACAAACCAAAGCTTTTAATTTTTGAAAATAGTATGTATTGTCTTGAAAGCCAATTCAGGTAGTTCTTACTCCTTTGGCTCCTTGACCATGCTGTGTCTCCAAAGAGATGTTGATTTCCTCTGAAGCTGCAGTCAGTTATTCCAGGTGGGAAGCCTAAAAGGTTAATGAAAGTAGTATGACAGTCATCTTTGTCTTTAATAACATAACTTTTATATATAAATAACTTTAATAACATAACTTTTATATATAAATACCCTTGTATTTTTTTTTTGACAGTCAGCTCTTCTGTGCTTGAAATTTATGGTGAAAAAAAACTGAAGAAGAGTGACACCTTTTAAAAGTTTCAGCTGAAATTTAGTAGCTTGTGACTATGTATTAAAGGCATCACCTAACATCTAAACCAGGGGCTCAGCCCTCCCCTGATCTCTGTAATTGTGAGCAATGTGGTCATGTTGAGTAAGTTGGTGTCTTTCTGACATTTAAGAAACTGGCAAATCAAAGCCCCATGGAGCTGTTATTGATTTATTTTAAAAAAATCATTATGAACTGAAGCAATTTGGAACACTGGGATAAAAAAATGGTAGAGTGACAAGTATTTCTTAAACAAACATAATAAGGTTTGGAATGTTATGCTTGATAAGGATGTAACTAAAGAACTTTGAGATTACCTTCTATGCTATGAAATATTCCTAGTCCAAATGAGAACAAATTTCTGCTTTCCATAAAAGCTGCTATGGAGTTATCATGCATAGAAAATATGTCCCCTGATTACTTCACAATGAATAGGATTAAAACATACAGTGCTATGGGGAGGCATGAGATAATGTGCTCTAGTAGATTTATAAATTCAAGTAATCTCTATGCTCCTGAGGAAACCAAGGGTGGATTGGAAATCAATTTCTCTGCGCAAAACAAGCTTCCCCATAAATGATAGCATGTGCACTACAGGAGTATCAATGTATTGTATTCCTTTCTCCATTCCCTCTCCTTTTGTAACAACCAAGCTTTTGGGTATGGGATAGAGGGCTTGTAAGTGCTTATAAATCTAAAGTCATTGGTGTGTACAATGCTTTTAATGAACTTTCAAGGAAATTCCATAGTCATGTTTCTTTTGGAAATAATGAATTTCTTCATATAAAGGTAACGTGAAAGATGGTTGAAAATATGTCATTTATTTCCATGTGTTTCATCACTGTGGCTTATTCTAGTGTTTGAAATCTTCACTGGCCGCAGTTCGGGGCTCTTAAGAGCATTTATTTCTCCTAAGTGATTTCCAAAAGCCATTCTGATGTTGTTACTGGTAAAAATTTTGTGGATATTTCTGATTTTTTGTTTGTTTGTTTTGACACTGCAACATCTAAAGATTCCAATTTTATACTGAAGAAATACAGCACTTTCCAAGGAGTCTCCAGTGATCAATGTTAACCACAAATGTTCAGTAAGTGAGATCAATAATCCATTCAGCAATGCTGAGAAACTGGTCAAGTGACTTCTGAAAACAAAAAGCAAGATCTATGAGAAATACTAATCACTGTACAGATGCAAGGCCTTACAGTAAATAAAAAATAAAGGAGAATGATGAATAAAGTATTAATTCTAAGTATCCTAAATATCAGTAAAATGATTCTATGCTCATTGAATATATATATATATATATAAATAATATCATGCTCATTGAATATATATATATAAAATAATATCACTTTCCTATTGAAAAGGCTTGAAAATTTAGAATTATTTACTATAAAGTGCTTATGATAGAGGAAATTACTAGGGTTAGGATCAGAGATATAGACCTGGCATGGGCCCAACTTTTTCACCCTTGTCACATATCATTCTTCCTGAGTAACCTTCAATCTTTATGAATTGTAAACTGAAAGTTCTCATGGATTGTTGTTGCCAGATTTTCTTCATGTGACCTGCTAATTTCTAGTCATATGAAGAGCCTAACACTTATGCTAAATAGCTATTGGCTGGTGTGTGTGTGTCACATGTACAAGAAAATTACATCCACTATAATACTGCAATAATGCTGCAGTCTTATTTCTTCCAGATATGAATAAAACATGATCAATATATAACTAACTTATGCTATATGGTCAATATATAGACCTTTTGTTGAACTACTTTAATGGAGATCATATAACTGAGAAATAAACACTCAAATTCAGATGTGATCTTGGTTATCAGTTTGAATTCTCCATTGATTACTTGAAATTGAAATTATTTAAATGAGAACAGGTATCCAAGAAATGAGGATAGTTCTGAACAATTTATTGGTATTGAAGCCATGAATAATTCAGGACCTGCATATCTTTAAATGACAAGTCATGAACTAGATTGTTGCAAAATTACAAGAGTATGACAATGATATAATATCACATAAATCTGATATTCATCTACAAAGGTTGGTTGTTTGTCAAGCTGTTTGTGGGTTTGCAGCTGACCTTTAAAAACTTGAGGATGAATCAAACTACAGCATGAACAATGAAAGTCTTTCAATGAGTAAGTGTAATAAATCTATCCACTTAGAGACTGAGGCAAGTATAATATATAAAACTAAAGACAAGCTTTAATAGACACACAGAACATAGGGAATTAATTCTGAATATAGCAAGATTAATTATAGCTATGGTCACACTGAGGGCTGAAGATGTATGAATGCATTTGCATATTCAAGATTCCATACCCTACTTTTAACGGTATCTTGAAAGAAACCATCCTGAAAGTTATCTTTGTGAAACAGGAAACCTGGAACTTCAATCCCCTTTACCTTTCAAAACTGTGATTTAGTCATGATAACTGCACTTCAGCATAGAGAAACTCTACTCTCTTTTGTATGATTCTGGCTGAATTCTAAGGAGGGGGGAAATGAAGAGCTTATTAAAAAAAAAAAAATGCTAATTGTGAATTTCTGGAAGCTGCATTTTTAATGCAGTATGAATGAGTATAAGATGCAGATTGTGAGATCCTTAGGACAAGGAGGCTGCTTGTTTTGTTCAGCGCAAGGTCAACATAAGCCTTGCAACTCTGGCTCATTACTGGGGCTCCTAAATGCAAAGTCTAGGAAACATTAATCTTGAAGCTAGTTCCTGGACTTCTCCTGATGCTGAATCATTTCTGTGCCTATAATATTTGCTTAAGGTGATAGGATGCTTATTGTAGTTTGCAGCCCCAGTAAACAAACTTATAACTCTTGGCATTCCCCTTTTGCTGAGCAAAGTAGTATAATTTTAAATATTTATGCACTCTTTGTGACAATACGACAAAAGGAATGTTCTTCTAAGAACTAATAAGCATTTAAAAATAACCAAGCAAAACTAAAACATTAAGTAAGATCATAAAAAAAAATTATTTACAATTGGCAACTTAGAAGACAGTCTTCCACTTTTTAGTAGAAATTACAGAATTTATATTTTTCTTTCTAGCTGACAGCCGAAGAACATATACTATGTGTGCTGATTACAGATGGTAATCTTTCCTGAACAAGTTGCTTGCTTTTCTGCTGAAGATCAGTATTGCTTGTGATGGCAAGAAAAATTCAAAAGTAGCTGTGTATATGATTTTCTGTGCAAGGAGAAATGAATGTATTTAAAGTATCAGCTTTGAATGTTAAATTTAGTCTTAACATCGCATTATTGGCTGATGAGGTATCACGCTTAATCCATCTGTGCCTGAACCACAGGCTGTGTTTAGTTAAAATGATTGTGCTAAATCAAAACTCAATTTTCATTGTGGTATATCCAGCCAAACACCAAATATAATCATGTTTAAATTGGGACTATAAAACAGAGTTCTCATGAAATGTGAAGCTGGGCAGGAATAATTTGGCTATGTCCTTCAGAAACTCCAGCAATGAGACCTGAGCTATTTCAGCATTTTGAGCAAACACCAGTAAGTTAAGTTCTCCCTCGGCATTACAGGAAGGTTTTATCCTGTTTAAAATTGAGTTTGGTTATATTTATGAACTTAGTGTTTTTCATGCTTACTTGGGACACCAAATAGAAAAAAAAGCCAGCTGAGCATCTGCAAAATGAGAGGATTTGTAGTGCATAGGTGAAGCTCTGTAGCATGTATGACTGCGCCTTCCTCCCTCATATGTAATAGGTACATATTATTTAGATGACTATCAAATTATAAGAAGTGCTAAATTTAATGTCTAGCTGTAATATTGTAAAGGGGATTTTCCTGTCACCATGGAAATTTTCTTGTTACACATGACAGTGTAGGAACTGTAATGCTTTAGACTATCTCTCTTGCAGTGTGTGAATATATTAATTTTTCAGTAAAATGAATATGGTAAAGGGTTTGTTTGTTTAAGATGGAAACTCACATAGAAAAAAGTGCATGCTATTCTTACCCTTTGTATAGTACAATGAATTTAGGAAGGCAGAATTCTGCAGTAAATTATTACTCTATATGTATCACTTTGGAATGGTAAAGAGACATGAGATACTGAATGCCCTGAACATAAGTGAAAGAGACAGCCTGTACTTTTTCTGAAAAGAATAAGTCAAAATAAGTAGTCATAACAGTGAAATATTTGTATAAACAGATTCAAATTTCCACCTAAGTGTGCAGCCTGTACTCTGAAATCTGTTGGTTCTGTCACTGCAGTAAGATTTGTGTGGATGAAGATGTTTAGGTCTAGGGCTCTCTCTCTACAGCCGTGCCTCTACCTTAATGTAGCTTCCCTCTCCATCTGGCAGAGTTGTTCTGTCAGAAGAATTGAAGAGGTTAGATTAAGCATGGCAGTGGATGCCCAGGTTAACCAAGCAGGCTGTGACGGCTTGCACAAGGTATGCGTGATACAGGACAAAGTTTTGTAACATTGGCCACAGCATCTGAGTGACATGGAGCCCGTTCCAGAAGATTTTTCTAGGATTGTTCAAAAGATGATGATTATTTTGAGAAGAACTACATGCATTACAGAGATGTGAGTGGCATTTACTATACTGGCATTTGAATTTACAGGAAAGAACAAATATATCAGCTTTTCTGCTGGAGAATAAGAATCCTATTGTAAATGCTTTACATATGGACACAGTGTATCTTGAGCTCAAGAAATCAATGCTTCTAAAAGTCTCCATTGGAAACAATGTGGGGCTTAAAAAGTAGACTTGCATAATGTTAAAATGAACTGAATTTTTAGTGATTTCTCTTTGTTTGTTAAACAAACACTGCCCATCTTTTTTGCTCAAATGTCGCTTAATCTTAATTTAAAAATATTGCTGTAAAACTTCTACTTTCATCACTTGTGTGCTACTATTTCTGAGAAGATGGAAACACAACGAAAATTTGTATTTAACAATAATTCAGAACAAGGTCACTATGTTTTTTCTGTCTTCTGTTAAATTAGACTCAGCCATTTTGGAGACTATTTGTGAATATTTGGATGTAAAGGTTAAATGTTTCAGAAAACACAATATGTCTGTCTTCATGTCACCAAGTATTGGGCTGTTGTCTGGAATTGCAAGCAAGAAATATGCTTTAACAGGCACTTATATATCAAACTTCCCCTAAGTTCTAACTGAATACCGGCCCAAGTTTTGGAGAGCTTTTAATAGCAAGGAAATAGTGACTCTAAAGCATGTTAAAAACATTTTTTCTTGTTTTTCACGTGAATGTGAAAGTGCTTGTTTGGTTGAGCATTCTAAAATAATTTACCAGGGAAATACTAATGCCAGCCAATCACTGTGTTGCTATCTTTCGCATATGACTTGATGTCTTGCAACTCTGATTATCCACTTAAACTATGGAAGAGTGAGCTGTGCTGGAACAATGGAGAGAAACAGTGTGCTGGGACTTTGTTTTAAAACAGTTTCATTTTCCTCCTATCCTGATATTTCTTCTTTTTTTTAATCTCCAGCCTAACATCTTAATACTGCTTTTTCAGTACTTTAATTAGTTTTCTGAATTTTAATGTAAAGACAAATTCTAGGAACAAATGAAAAGAAGAGTTTTCTATTAGATGAAAACATAGCTTTATCATGCTCATCTATGGAATAGTTAGAAAAATGCCCCATATTGCATTGTTAGCAAAAATCATGAATTCAGAGTCTTAAATCAGAAGCTTCTAAGTAAGAGCACTGGGTGATGGGAGAGTGCTAGAAGATACTGACGGAAATACTGGAAGCAGTTGTATGGTAATACAGATAGGCTGAAGATCCATGGCTATCCCAGGCTGAAGATCCATGGCTACCTCAGTCTCATGTTCTGACTTGGAAATGGAGAGCAGTTGGGTGGAAGCCAGCCTATCAAAGATCACCTGGACCTTACTGTACCAAAGAAATATGCCTTCCCTCTAATTTTACATTTACCTCAAGATTTTGCCAGCCTGGGCAAAAAGCCTCTAAATAATTGGAGAGGCTTTAAAAGCCTGTTTGAAGCAGGTGGGAAATATTTAAGCTCATTTCTAAGGATGGTAATTATGTAGTTACAACAGATAACTTGTCAGAGAATTTTTGTTTGCTATTTTTGATACATTCTCTACACTCAGTTGTATCTGGACTTCCTCTCTGCCACCTCCTGCCTTTTCCTCCACTCCCCTACTCCCATTATTTCTACCCTATATGCATCGTCAAAAGAATAGATATACTTTGTCCTATCAACCTCCAGATTTATGTTATCATTTCCACTGAGGCGTGTGGGTTGTAGATGAGTGTGTGTATATAGATGTGGGCTTATTTGGAGAACAGATCGATAGTTCTCTTCATTTCCATTATTCTACCTTATGAACACTGGACTCTGACATGCTCACTATATTCCATCTGGGAAAACCTTACAGAAGATTTTTAAGACTTTTGTTTTAAGGCGCTGTTTCTTCATCAGTAATCCCATTCCCACTATAATATTTCGTACAATAGGTATAGAAATCATTTATTTTAAGACTGTAGAGTGCATAGGGATGTTACTTATTATCGAGGCAATGTTACTTGTGACTAAAATGATGAAAGAAAAGAGCAAATAGTGTTGATTTCTGATGGATTTTTTTAGTCTAAAGACATTTGTTTCTTTTGTTGTAGTCCACTGAGACAACGAATTTAGAATTGCAAAAAAACAACCAGATAAATAAGTGTGTGCTTAAAGTCAGGAAGCAATATTTTGCCTCAGTCTTGATGTCCAAGATGGATAAACCCACATTTTGGAATATCGAGCATCATGTAGTAGCAAACATTCACAGTGCATGATTTGGACATAGTGAAAGATACCTTGATTAGCATGGTTCTACATGGTTTCTGTAAGTACTAGGTAGCAGCATAGCAGAAAATTGAATTCTAAGATCCTGATTTGACTCATAAAATGTGTAAGGTTTCAATAAGATTAAAAAAAGAAGTCACAGAGCCTTCTTGTAGCAGACCTGTGTTCCTGAAATATCATTAATATCCTTCCAATGTTATCAAGTACTGTCATCTCCTAGCAATGAACTTTCAGTTCATGTCATAATTTAATTCTGACAAAACCAGTACTTTTTAAAAAACTTCATTCTGAGATAATAAAGGCTTCACTTCAACTATATCCTGTAGCAATACAGTCCTGTAACAGCATTGAAACTAGCAATGAATATGAATTATTCCTGAAAGCAAACCACTGAGCTACAGAAGGATGCCTTGTCTGGGTTCAGGGCACATAGCTATTCTGCTCTTTTATTCCAATATTACTGTGAACTTCCAAAGTAAATAATGTCTTTATGTTATGTATTCATCAAGGCATTGTGCTGTGTCTAGCTTCTAGAATTTGGCTTTGCTTCTTCCATTCATCTTCCACTTGTCAGGCAATGTCTAGTACATGGGTAATTGATAAAGAAGTGTGAACTCAACTGAATAAGATATATAGAGTGGCCATGCTTTCAAAAATGTGTACAATGTTATTTATTAATAATAAATATGTTTAAAGAATGGTTTGTCACTCTGGGTGACAGATGACATTTCTCAGCAAGGAAGGTGGTTACAGCTATGAGATGCAGAATCATAGAATCCATTAGATTGGAAAAGACCTCTAGGATCATTGAGGCCAAACATTTTCCCAACATTGCCAAGTCTATCATGAAACCATGTTCCTAAGCGCCACATCTAAACATTGAAACACCTCCAGGGATGGTGACTTCACCTCTTCCCTCAGCAACCTGTTACAGTGTTTCACAATCCTTTTGGTGAAAATTTTTTTCTATACTCCAGTCCAAACCTCCCCTGGTGCAACTTGAGGATAACACCCAGCTTAGTGTTATCCACAAACACCCTGAGGGTGCCCTCAATCCCCTCACTCAGATTTTGGATTGGCCCCAATACTGAGCCATGTGCGATACCACTTTTGAATGGTAGGCAACTGGATTTTATTCCATTCACCATCACTCTTTGGACATGTTCATCCAGACCAGATGCTTTACGTTAATGAATGGGCAGCAGTCATTATTTTAATATAGATGTAGTACAGGATTGTATGTATGTCAGACTGCTTGTGACCTTCATGAAACAGACTGTGCTTTGAAAATTGTATAAAGTCACAAAGATGTGTAAATTAGTTTACACAGTTCTAAATATTACACCTATATGCACTAAAATGTTTTGCTGTAACTTAAGTTGCTGCAAGGTTTGAAAAAGATATGTAGTTTGAAATCCAAATACATATTCAATCTTCTACTTCCAAAGTATATAGTTCCTCTTTGAGCAGCTGTCTGCTTGCTTTTCTTTCTTTTTTCTTTCTTTATTTAAAAAACATATTTTTGTAGCAACTTGCTTGTTAAAAAGCTTAGACATTGATTGGGAATTGAAGTCTTTACTTAGTATTTCACCTCATTCCTTAAAGTTTTGATTTAAATTGCTCTGCTTTAGCAAAAACAGTGTTCTGTTAGTAGAGGACACCATGGGCTTTTGGCTGGGGGGTATTTCTGCTCTTATAAGATTCTTCATTGTATGAATGAAACATCAGGTTTTATCATAAATCTCATCTTCTTCCTTGGCATACAGAGGTCTTTCAGCACTTTGGTAAAAAGAGGCTAAAATATGCATTTTCTAACAGTCTTTCTTCTTAAATTGGTCAGGAGTTTCCTTTTTCTTTTATAGTGCTCAAGATAACTTTATTGTCATTAAGTTGTCACTAGAATTGCTGGGGACAAAATTTCTGAGAAAATTTTCTAGCAATATTAAAACTCCGAGGTTGACACAGAACATAAAATTGAGAGAAGGAAAGTCCTTACTTAAAATAAAGTCAAATCTAATCTTTCTCATAGACATCCTGGCAGGAAAGTACTATCAGAAAACAGTCATTTGTCTCTCAAAAACAGACAAAGCTAAAAGTTTGTATGTTTGTCCTATTTGCTTCTAATGGATTGTTGGAATATGCAGAAATGAATGTTTGGTGTGGGTGTATGTTGGGAAGAAGTTCAAAAGGATATAAACACCCAAAATATACAATCTGAACAAGACAGGAAGATCACAGGCTTTTTTTTTTTGCTTTTTTTTTTTTCTTAAATTCTGTTACTTAATTTTATAAAGTAGCATTCAAGTTCTACATTTGTTCAACCGTTTACTTTTTGTAACTATTTAAAATTTGTCCCCATGGCGTGCCTTTTGCATACCACTTTTGCAGCAGGTACTTTTACAGTTCTGAGCATGTTCTAGACTTGGTTTGAATGTTTATGCTTATAGTTATTTTTTAATAAAATTATTTTATTCTTTAATTTGTTTTAAAATTCATTGATTTGAGTATCTTGACTATGAACGGGCAGATCTGTGAGTAAAACCAAGCAGAAATCTATGCCTATAGGTAAATTAAAGACTGTGAATAGTTAAGTCTGGGTTGTACAGAAAATGGAGCTCATCTGAAAAAAAAAAAAAGGCACTTGGGATTTAGGCCTGAGAGTGTTTAATGCTGTGCTCAATGGCTTTGTGGCTACAAAGCAGTAATGAACTGTTTTGCCAAGGTTGTAGACTTCAATAAAATGAGCTCTTAAGATGAGTGTTGCTGTATCTATTAAAAGTCCGCATTCAGTTTTTACCAAAATAGAAAGCAATTTTTTTCTGAGCTAATGTTTATCTAATTGCTTTAGATTATTTGATTTAGATGTTTGTCTGATTGCTTTTAGCCCCAAATATGATATTACAACACTCTTGCAAAAGCTAAAGTACTGTTTCATTATTCAGCTAGTGGGTTTTCTTAGCTCACTTAATATCCTTTGTTCCAGTTTAAGCTCAGGTTTCTCTTTATTTATATTCCAGACTGGAAGAAGATATAATTTGCATTCTCTAGCAGAGATGTATTGAAGACTTTCTTTTTTTCCCAGGCTGAGATGTATATTCTCTTTTCTCACAGACTGTGTCCCTTTCCATATTCTTGCTCCACTGTGTTAAGATCTCTCAAACTACTCCTTTGATTTGAGATGTGTCACCTCAAACTGCATGTTACTTTCTGATAGCTTTGTTAATGGCTGGTAAAAAGGAAAGACAAACTTAGGTGTCCTCTATATTTTATTTCACCTTTTGTGCATTGTTAGGCTGATTGACTTTTCAGTCATGATGCTTTACTTAGGTTTATCTTGAGATCCATTATAACTTACGACCCTTAAGGGCTTTCACCTAGCCAATTGTGCTGAATTATTGTTACAAGACTAAAAGTTCCTTACATTTACAATTTAAAAGAGATATAGCAGTTTGTGGGTTTTTTAGTTTTTTTAAAGCTTTTTTCAGCTTCAGGTCCTTTTCCATTTTTGTCTTGTTCAGTTCTCCAATCTGCTTTAAACCTGTAATGCCACAAATGAAAGTAGTATCTGAGGCTGGATGTAGAACAGACCTTTTCAGATCTGTCTGTCATGAGTCATTACATTTAAGTGTGCTAAAGGAAGATAGTGTATATTTCTAATCTGTTATGCATGTTCCTTGTAATGGCCTGATGTAGGACAGGACAGGCTTTTGATTAGGTCTCAGACATGACCACATCCAGAGCTTGCTAAAATAGAGAGACTTCAGTTGTTTGTCCACATTTTAAACATATGTTACTTTTTTCATAGAACTAGACTTATCTGTCATGAAAAAATTACTTTCACATGTTTTTTTTTTTTTTGTCTTCTCCAAAGGCTTTGTCTTGCTTAAATATTTACTACTGTAATTTTTATTAATTTAAATTCATATGACTAGTCTACAGTATTTTCATTGCTGCTAAACTTTTTTTTTAAAGGGAGGAAATATATATTCTTTTTCATTCATCTAGATGCTTACCATATCCCACCATGTTCACTGATTTTTACTATGAATAACTTAGAGAATCCTTGGAAAAAATCTTGGAATATTAAATCCAAGTGACTTTGAAAACATTTAAAAGAATTCTCCAAGGTGTCCTTTTACTATAGGGATGCTGTCCTGCTGTCTCTGGTATTTACTTAGTCATCTCGTTGCAAGTTATCTTTTTAATTAAAGCAGGCAGAAGAATGCTAACCTTTGCCCTTCTCAGGGGCTCCGTGTCCTGCAGTAGTTTATAGTCAGCTAAAATGTGCCTCAAACTGATATAGAGGTTACATAAAGTGACCCTGGGTTCAAAATAGAGGTCCAATACTAAGGCAGTAGCAGGTTTTTTACAATCTTTGGTTAAAATTGCAGATATATCCTAAGGTTGTATTTGAGTTTTTGCTTCCTCCTTTTCTCACCAACAAGTTATTGGGGCAGTACCTGGGGGAACTGCAAACACTGAGTGCCTGATAACCAGAAGAGCATTACTTGCCACCAACAGTACAATCCTGCCACTAAAAATGCAACTGTGTTTGCTACCAAGTCTTGCTTTCCTGCGGGAGGGGAACGGTTTGTTGCAGAAGGACACCACCGGTGGGAGATTTCATTCTGAGCTTCTGCCCTGCCACGTGGAGCAGATGTTTGTGTCGTGTACTGTTAATGTCTAACACCACTGTTAGTGTGGGTCTTTAGATGTAGTAGGAAAATAATGGGATATGTAGATATTTAGACCTTTACATTTTGAGAAAAATCAAATTTTCACATTAAAAAAAGTTTATCCCGATTCCCTTCTTCAAGTCCCAGGAGAAAAGACAAATATGTTCCTCTGCTAATATGCAACTAATAAGTTCTCAATATTAGACATTTGCAGCCAATTTAACTTTTTTTCCCCTCATTGATAATGGAGGTTAAACTGAATTCTGATTAATTCTTTCCTTCCTAAAGATATTTTCACGGTAATTTTAATAGTTAGAGAAATGCTCGGTGAGACTTTAAATATTCTTGATGGTACTACTTAGAAACCATGCAGTGAGAGGGGAACCTTATAACCTGAATTTGGAATAACAATAAAAAAATCTACCTATTAGCCAAAGCACAAACAGAATGCAAACAGGAATCCACATAATCCTAATCCTTATTATAGAAGGTGATCACAGTTTAGGACTCTAATACTAATTCACTGGTCCTTGTTTTTGTTGAGAAAAGCAGTATCTCACTTCAGAGCATTTCAAATTCAGCACAGACAAAATCAGAATTAATTACTGAGTTTTGTCATTAATTGTTTGTGTAGCCACAGTTGTCTGCCAATGTTTCTCTGTTTTCCCAGGTCTGTTCTTTCAAACTTGAATGCAACTGCCATGGAAAGTCTTGCAAATGTCATAAATCAGAAATATGCATAAAATTAAAGCAGTAATTTATTACTACAAGCATATCTTCTGTATTTTGCTCTCACTGTCAATATGGAAATGAACAGAGCAATATATATTCATAAAGTTGTGCACTCATAGTCTAAGAATTTTTTTTTTTTCACAGATTCTTTCTGCAAGTTACAGTACCTTACTCACAAACTCTAGTAAAGGCATGTGTGTTTTGGTTTCAAAGTGTAAACACAGACCCACAGTTCCTACTGGTGGTTGAAAATGTAGCAGGGATTACATTTCAGTTTGGAAGTGTTTTTCCCTGATAGAAAGTATTCAGGGTATGCAGAATAACAGGGTAATGCTTAATCTGTCCATCACGTAATTCCAGGCATCTTCTAGCTCTTTCCATTTCAGTAATGCTTTTGGATATCTCATAGTATGGACTGTCCAAAGGAGAAAACTTTTTCTGTTATTTGATATCTGGATTTTTATCTCAAAAGTTGATCTGACTCTTTGGTTGGGCCCATTTTAATTTTAGGTTTCTAGAAGAAACTGTACTTTTCTGGTTCTGCAGTGAAATTTTAATTTCCTTAAAGAAATACAGTTCTTGACACCTGCATTTGTATTTCCAATATAACATAGTGAGCTGCCTAATGTGGTTTCAAATGTGCTTTTTGTATCTGAACTCCTGCCCACTCCTCACGCCCCCAAATTGTAGACTGCTTTGCATTATATTTGATGTGCTTTAAAGCAAGCATGCTTCACTTGCTGATGGTATGTCAATCCTATAAAACCCTGTGATGCTAAACAATGATAGTAGTCTTTTCTTTATTTCCAAATGACATCTTTAAAACCTGTAATTTTAAACCACCTGCTGTTAGAATAAGTAGTGGTTTCACAGTCTGGTCTGCTGATAGATTTTTCTTTCATGTACATGTTTTGATACATTTCTCTTTCTTTTTCCATAGAAGTGGCCCAGGTTTCTGTAGCAACTTCCTGCCTAGTTGCCTTCACTGTAATTAAATATCAAATATAAGATCATGGCTTATTGCTTTGTCTTTTCCTCTAGTATCTACTTTTACTGAGGTGCCAGGCACTCCTGAGCCAGGCTGACCAAATAAATAAGTGAATTTTGAAATATAAATTGAATATAGGAGCTGAGAAGTCTTAACTGAAAAAAACCCCCAAAACAAAAAAAAAAAAACAATTAAGAATTAATCTCTTGTTATTTTTACCTCAAACAGAACCTAATTTGAATGGATTTGTTTGTATCTGAGTAGTCCAGGTTTAAACACGTACTTCCTGGAAAATTCCTTTTCATATGAAGTAGGTATTGTAAGTTAAGCCCAAATATGTGTTAGTCTGAGGAAATGGGGACTGCTACTAGATAGAAATCTAATGTTGTGGGTCCAGAGTAAAAGTAATTTGCTTTCCTTTGGGTTAAAACTCTGGTATAAATGTTTATTTTACCCTTCAGGTCGGGGCAAGGAGATAATATTTTTGCATGCTGAGATGATCTGTTGGGGCTGGTAGTGGTCCCAGTTTTGGCATCACTGATAAGAAGATGCAGAACACTTTTGGAAGAAGTTGTGAAACTATGATGGAGGAGAATGAGTAGCTGCTGCAAAGAAATGGGTCTTTAAAGGAGGAGGTAAATTCTGAGTTTTATGACTTTTCATGCTAACATAAACTTAATTTTTTTAGATAAAGCTCCGTCTAATTCTCCATGTTTTTCCCCATTATGTTCAGTTGTGTAGCACTTAAGCAATGTGATGTGCAGCCCTTGGCTCTATCATTATTAAAATCAAACCCACAAACAGGAGGGTTAAATATCTTGTTCATGATGAAGTCTTATATGTCCTTATCCTAATAAAAAAAGAAATATTGTTTGAATGCTGATTACTGAAGTAGATGAAAGCAAAATTAAAATGCCTGTCCATTCTAATCAGGCACAGTCTTGGATCTGACAGCTTGTAATTGATCTTTCTAACTCCAACATCATGACTACATCATGTTCAGAGAAAGCTGGATTTGCCTCTAAAAAATCCACCCCAAAACAGGAAACCAACAACACAAAATCCAACCCCCAAAACCTAAAAAACTGCTTCATTTAAAATAGTCTTTTTCTACTCAAAAAAACACTGAGGAAAACAACAGTATATTTTGTGCAGTAAAATGAATAATTTTTGATTATAACAAGAATATTTTGCTGGAAAATGCTTTCTTTTAAATTTCATATTTATGAAATCCAGAGCTATTTTTCTTCAGAAAAAGACATGTAGCTCTGATATTCAATTATATTTCAAGCTATTATGTCTTGTGTACACTTACTTGTAGACACATCTAGGTGTATTTATGATGATTCATAACTAAAGGAAAAGCTAATTGTATTTGCAGAAGCTGATAAAGGTAATTTTTAAATGATCAAATAACTTCAGTTTTGCTCATGCTCCTGCTGAAAGTAGACATTTAATTATTTTTATGTTTGTGCTTAGAGAAAATTCCTGTTTCCTGTTTATATTTGCAGAGGGCATTGGGGAAAGTTGTTTTGTTGTTTTTTTTTTTTTTTTCTGTTACCAAAGTGGCAGGACCAACATCCAAGTTACAAGGATGCAAGCAAAATAAGGACTGTTAGCCCTGGTTGCGGTCTGTGGGAGCACTCCCCCGCCTAAATCCCTTCAATCCCTGCGGAAATGCCCCTCAGCTGCTCCCCTGCCACTGCCAGCAGGAAAACAGCAAAGCAATCCCTACAATGAGGGATAAATCTGCCCTGCTCACTGCAAAAAGATGTAAAGAATTGAGCAGAGGTATCTATTCCTTCCTGAGTCTCCCTCTCCAACGTCTTTGTCAAGGCCAGGATACAGCTCATGTTTTTAGCACTGAGTAAAAACAAGTAAAATCTGATGAAAGTAAGTCATAACCTGGAAAGGCTGATCCTTTGGTGGCTGTCAAGGTCCTTGCAATATTTATTTTTGATGTTTTTAGGACCATCTTTCTTCTGTTTTTTTCTTCTCCTGTCCTCACCATTTGCTTTTAGTAGGTTTCTAACCACTGTGTGCAATCAGTTCTTTGCCTCATCAGACACTGACAAGTCCAGCATGCTGCCAGTCCTATTTCTATCTTCTTCTGCCTTTTGACTGATAGAGCAGGACAAATGAATGGGTGATTTTTCTGTGGTCAGATTGACCTGGTCCGGTGTATGTCAATATTGGCTTAGCCTGCATACAGGCTGTAATTTCTTCTCTTACAAAGTTCCTTGTTGGTAGTTGTGTGCTTTGGTTATTTTGGAGCCCACATTATGGTTCCAATCTGTATCTGTGTAGACTCTTAGGGGTCATAACATAAAATTTATTTGGATCAAATATAAGGTCAGTAGACAGCTAACAGGGCAGCAAGATTTCTCCCATTGTAATGTTTCAGCCTTCATCTGTATCCTGTGATTCAAATTCCTTCTGGGACAGTGACTGCACCTCTCCCTGCAGGTAACTTGTTATCAGTGTGCTGCACAATCAGAGTTATGTATGTTGGGAAGATGTTTTTCATAAAGTTCTCCTCATGTGCTTTAAGTTTCCAGCTTTGGCGGTGTTTTGAAACTCCAAATTAAATTTCAGTCTTTCAATTGAAAATGAAATATTGAATATTTTTCATCCCTTTCCACTAAAAATAGGGAAAACTGGTGAGAATCTCACCTTGGAGGGTGGTACCTAAGGTGTCCTTGATGATTTTGGACAGAATCCAAAAATAATGGGACTTGTTTTTTGTTTTGAGTGTGTGGCTAATGAAATTATTTATAAGAGGACAAGCGCAAACAATGTAGTTGTAGAACTGCACTTTATATTATAAATCTGGTGAAATATAAGCTTACTGTACAACTAGGGTAATTATAAGGCATGAGAAAATAATAAATTAAAAGTAAATAATTGATGAGGCCTATTTTATTGGAAGAGTTTTCAGAGTCACTGGGAATCAACCAAGTGATCTCAGGTAGTGGACATTGCTGTGGAATTAGAGGATGTTGTACCAGAAGGGCTATTTGGATAGGATAAGGAAAGGCTAATCTTACAACTACTGCTGACAGAATAAAGATGAATAAATAAATGGTGTGTGTAGAATGGTAGTTACCTGAATCTGCTACCTCAGCACTCCTGAATAAAGAAAAATTTTTTAAAGGAATAAAAAAATAATTTTTCTCTCTGAAATGGGAAATGTTTGAGAACTGCTGAAGACTAATGAGACCAGTTCTGAAATAAAATGTCAAAATGAAACATTATTTTTGAGATTTATTTTTCCCCCTCATGTTTTCCTAGAAATTTAATTTTGGTGAGTGCAATATTGCTCAGGTCTTCCTTCTCTCATGCCTTCATAACTTCTCTGTTTGCAAGTTTGACACTCCCAATGGGCCTGCAGACAGCTGCACTTTAAAGTGCAAGCAGTGTCAGTGGAAACTGGCAGTTGGATCACTATTTATTTGCAAATACTGTATTGAGTGTTCAATCTGGATCTCATTATCCTAAAATGATTCCTTGGGATAGCATAGGGGCTCTCAGATGTCAGAACTATTGCACGAATAAAAGACACAGGAGAAGAGGTCTGAGATAAGGAGACCCCACATAATCACAGAAAACTCTGGTGCTGGCCCTGTGACTGGGAGAACAAAATTACTCACTACCCATGCAAGTTTAAAATGTCTGAGTAGTCTGACTGTTTTGGCAGTCATGCCCCTTCCCCACCTTGAGTACCTAATTCTAGCTGGTGTGTTATCGTGCTACAGGGTCTTGGAGAAGGGTCTTTCTTCCTCCCTGGTGTCTTTAGAAAGACATGCAGTAAAGCAGTTTTAAACCCATTGTAGAAAATTGTAAGTGATGGCTGAAACCAAGTTTCAACATATCAAATGCCCAGAAAGAAAGTGAATACTGTTTAACTGTAGTGTTTGTAGGGGTTGCAGCAATGATTTTATTTCTAAAAGAAAGACTGTAAATGTAAAAGGCCCATCTGTCTGCTTTCCTAGTTACTGGTTTGTCTGTTTATTAGCAAGACACAGTTTTGCAGTTGCATCAGAATTAGGTTGGAGTGGGAAAGGAGTTAGTTGGATTTTTTTTTTTTTTGTGTAGTCTGTTTTTTTGGAAGGGGGGTGGATATATTAATTTTTTTCCCCTTGGGTTTCCAGAGGGCTATGTTTTGCGGTGGTTGTTGGCTGTTGTTGATTTGTAGTTGTTATTGTGGGCCTTATGATAAAGCGAAGAATTTTAAATGACCTTAAGTTGATTTGGGGTGTGTTAATCCCAAAGTGATCCAATAAGGCATAAAGGTGATGGTTTCAGAAATTCATTTTTGGTCCCTATATTCCTATACTTATCTGATTCACAGTGTTTGAGATAAAGACTGTATGTACATGCATGAGTGTAAGTTGGAAACTGATTCCAGGCATTACAGGAAACAGTCTTTTCCACAGCAGAAAGTGATGAATAATTCAGCAGTGGAAAACTATACAATAAGTTCTGTAACATCATCGTACAGGCAGACTATCACTGTTCTCCAATCCAGCACGACAGGTTGCAAAGATGTGTCCACAGAAACATAGGTCAAAAAAGGGGCTAATAGCCTGGTGTTTTCTTACAGGGCTTGGTTATTGACCAATGTGATCAATTGTCCTAAATTTTACCCTTCCCCAGTCTCAACAGATGCTTTTCTTTATGGAGTTGGAAAAAATTGGGAGGACTGTGTTCTATTTGAGTGGATTTTGGAAAGAAAAGGAAAAAAAAAAAAGGTCATCCCTCAAGATGACTGATTAACTCATAGAATACAAGTGGAAATACCACTTTTTAGAGTCCTGATAAAACTGCCAAAATGTAGACAGCTCCTTCTTACTTTTTTATTATCCAAAATGTCACTTCTTTTTAAACCTATATGCATATAAGGATTACAAAGGGAAGAAGGTTATATATATTGCAGGGAGATATTGAGAAATATTTTTCCATAAAGACATGCTTTGGTATCAAGTTTTATGATGAACTGACACATTTTCTGGCAGAGGGAGGGGAGTTTAACTGATCAAAATATGTAATTAATACCTTCAAAAAATATAGAACCTTTTTAAAGTAAGAGCCACCATTCTGCATAAATCCCTGGAAATTTGAATCTGCCATAGACTAACATGTTCTATATATCCCAAGGAATCCATCCTTTTTCATCCCGACCTTTCTACTGCAGGAAAAATGTGAGGATGCCAGGATGATCTAACTCTTAATTCTTCAAACCAGCTTATGAAAAATGTGGGGTTTATTTTGGTTTTGTTTTTTTTATTTTTTTTTAAATCTCTTTGCTATATTCTCATCTGAGTGCATTAGGAGCAAAATGAGAGGGAAAGCAATAGAACTAATAAGGCAACCATGCTTCTAAAGGAAGGAAAAACTGGAGTCTTTTACATCTTAGTGGTACCAATGTGGCAATTAAGTTTTAGTAATCCTTTCCTGCTTTCCTTCTCCTGCTTCCTACTCATTTTCTGTAAGTACTGTGCAGCTGTGACTATAAAGGTAGGTGTAAACTTTTGGATGGTTTCTAAGGATTAGCTTCAGGTTTATCTGCCATTACACTCTCTGTATTGCTCACTAGACTTCTTCCAGCCTGGTCCGCACTAAAGATGTGTGACTGATGCAGCTGAGCACACAGGTAGGTGACAGGATCAGAAGTGGTAACACAGCAGCAATGATGTTTCCTCTGGCTCTGGAGCTGGGCAGATGTGCTTACACCTGCAGAGAGGTCATGTGCATCGATTTGTGCAGTGGGAGCATTGGCACTATGTTCTTTCTAGAGCTTTTAAACAACTGGAGTCAGAATTTGCCATAAACTAAATGATCCAGTTAGCCATGAAGAAAGAATTAAAAGATTTCCTCTTCTTTCTGCTCTCTCCTCTTTTCATTTGTCCTGCCTTCCCCTGACCCCCACTTTAATATGGATCCCTATGTGCCTGAATTTGTTTTCCCTCTGCATTGAGCTATATCACCAAGCTGCTGCTTCCACACTCCCTGAGCTCCTGCAGCAGGCAGCATTGATTGTTCAGTGCAGGATATATCTTTACTTTCTTCTTTTGTATTTGGGGTGTAGGATGGAAAAAGAGTGTTAAGAGCAAAGTGTGGTTGGACAGTAGCGAGATCAATTCTATCATTTGTTGCAAGCTGGTCTCTTCTCCCAGGTAACAAGTGCTAGAACAAAAGAAAACAAGTTGTGCCAAGGGCAGTTTAGCTTGGATATTAGGAAGAGTTTCTTCAATTAAGGAGTTGTCAAGTATTGGAACAGACTTCTCAGGGAAATGGTTAGGTCAGCATCCCTGAAGGTACTTAAAAACCATGCATATATGGCACCTATGGACGTGGCTTAGGGTTGATGGTTGGAATCGAAGGTCTTAAGGATCTTTTTCAACCTAATGAGCTGTATGATTCTGTGATTCTGTTTTCAATACTACTGCAAATATGGTTTGAATAAAGTGGACATGGAATGCTACAGCTCTCTAAGACATGTAGTGTCTGCGTAGTAACACAGAGAAGTTTTTGAATAATACGGCTGTAAATACTTGCTAAAATCTTTGAAGGTTGAAGTCTGAGATGTACAACTTAGCCAAACTGGAGAAACATTTTCCACAAGATGAGGAAACATGGAGATTTCTACTATGGAGTCAAACCCTTGTTATGTCACATCCCTGTTGAAAACACTTGGACTATTTTTCTTTTGCAATTCAGTTTACAAATTACATATTTGGGAGTTTGAATGAAACGTCCAAATGGCTGCATTTAGCTGAGCCATAAGTGACTGAAAATGAGACCTTGAAAAGGAATTTATCAAGTAAGCCTTACTTGGGTAGTAACACATTACTGACTGTTTTCTGCAAGTCTTGCATTCTGTCCTGCCATTGCAATCGAAGTAGTAATTTGCTTTGAAACAAGCACAAGTTAATCTAGTTCAAATAGCCTTCTATAAGCTTTAACAAAAATAATGCTTTATTTTAATAACTATTAATCAAGATGTATTTATAGACATCTTTATCCAACATATAATAGATATTTTTATATTTCTCTGTCTCTGAAAACTGTTATCATTAGCCATTTTTTAAGTGTCATGCATTGGAAGAAGTTACTTTTTCTGTAAACAATGCTTTTTTTAACGCTTATTCAGGCAGCACAGTTTTGACATGCCAATAAATATATCCCCATTCTCCATATAGTCATTAATTTATTCAGAATAAGAGCAAGTCATTATGCAGAAAAAATAATTTTCCTCCATCCATTTTCCAAAGAAATAGAGACTTATTTGTGCATTTTCTGAGGGGTTTTACTGGTGTTTTTAGTCTTGCTTTAAACTTAGAGAACGCTACAATTTGTTCTATCATCATACGATATATTGTGGTCAGTAAAAACTAATAAAATTTATGGGCCTCATGAGAGTTTCCTGTGCTTGACACATGTTTGACAGTTGATTACGGTCAGTTTAGTAAGTGAAGATAAGTGAAGAGAGGAAAAAAGAAGTGATGCAAGGGTCATCCTTGATCACCTCCCATAAGCAGACTGATGCCCAGCCAAGTCTATGAGTAATCACTATCCCGGAAGACAAAAGTTTTTTTATTGCTACTCAGTGTCACATGGTGTAGAATATTCCTTTGGCCATTTGAGTTTAGATGTCCACTAGCTGGGCATGGAAAGGATAGCAGAGTGAGAAAAAGAAATGCTCTGACACTTTGAAAACACTGTTCAGCACTAGCCAAAATATTGGTGTGTTCTTGACACCATGTTAGTCATAAATCTGAAATACGGCATTCTAAGGGCAACTATGAAGAAGCTTAATTCCATCCTAGCCAGGCCCAGTATAAGAGTGTGAATAAAGAGTTCTTTTCTAATTTTAAATACATCTTTTTGTTCATCTTGTTCCTTCTGCTTTGATTAGCTACTTGGAATGCCTTGTTAAGGTTTCCACCATTCCCTTGGCTCCAGTGAGGGGAGAGGGATCGCAGTACAAGTGATCATCTTTTCCGTAGCAGTGGATAGATTCACATGTTCTGATTATTTTTCTTATAGCTACATGACCATCCCTCAGTCCCTATCCAAATGCTGTCATGCTTCTTTGACAGAATCAAGAGGTTCCTGATAACCATCTAATTTTCCCACCAGGCATCTGAAGATCCTAAGACAACCCTATGGTTTAAAGGGAAGGAATCTTAAAGTTAAGAACCTGTTCGGTGATGTGCAGTACTCGATTGTCAGTAACGATGGGGAAATAAGGGGGGAAATATATGAAAATTTTATCTTAATCCTGTGCAATTAATGTATATCTACCTGGGCTTGCTTTACCTTCCTCTGTGTATGTTTTTTTTGTTTGTTTGTCTGTTTTTTTATTTTCAGTCCTGTAAAGAAAACAAAGTTACATTAGAAAATGTAGTCTTTTATAGCACTGGACTTCAAATACTATCTGTTCATAAAACTTTACCTAAGCTAATAAAACCTTCTGAACACATGTAAAAGCGCCATACTCCATTGTGCAGAAAACAAAACATCCAGCCTTGCAAAAGTTTTTCTCTTACCTCTTGATATTGCTGGACATGCAAAGACCTGAGTGTTCAGTTTCTCTCTACTCACTTTGAGAATGTTTGTGAATTCTGTAAATAATGGATGAATAACCTTCAGGTCGAACAATAGTTCAGGCTTTTCAGAATGGATTTAAAGCACCTGGTGCTGAGGAAAGTATGAGTACATTGTGGGACAAGGTGGTGCTTCTACCAATTGCATAAGTTGTCATAGCAATATAGTACCAATAATATGCTCTTTCTTCCCCCTTTAATTTTCAGAATACTTTAGACTGTGGAAGAAAATTACTAAACTGCTGCTTGTACTTTGCATGTATTCCAGGGGGGTTGATTTAACAGTTTTTACCACCAAGAAAAAGCTCCTATGGGTCTATGCTGCCACCCATGTGTGTCATGATCTGGTTATTAAAGGTTATTAGAAATGCCTCTGCCCAAATGAAGGTGCAAATGAGACCACATGCCAGTGATAATAGTATGGGTTCTATTTGGTAGTAAATATGAGAGAGAGAGAGCGAAATAAAGAAATATGAAACAGGTGGTGGGGACAGAAAGAGAGTGACAGGGACAGAATAAAGGAAATATCACCACTCTGTGGATCCCATTGACACTCTGTTGATCCTCTCCACCTGGTCTTCTTCTTGGTGAAGGTCACCCTGAAAAGCATAGAATATGATGGGATAATATACGCTCAGGCCAGGTAGGAAAATCCTGGCACCTCCCTGGGTGGGGGGATTTTGCCACTGTCCTTTGCAACAGGCCTTGGGTTTGTTGCATCATGTGCAGTCCCGTGGTGCAAGGCTTCAGGAATGATTCTGAGGTGTGCTTGGGGAGGTCTTTTATGGATTATGACACCCCCTCAACTGCCTCTCATGTGAATGTCCAGTGGATGTGACCTACGGGTTTGGGGATTTCACAGCTGGGCCAGTTTGTGTAAGGGAGGATGGGTGTTTTTTTCTGCCTCTGACCAGAGGTTGCACCCCAAATTTCCTTCCTCTCCCCCACCACTTCCTTTCCTGGGCAGTAAATCTGGCTTCTGTGGGCTGTGGTTTCCCCCACCCCAAACTCAGCCAGGGTAGAATCTCTGCTGTGTTTGGCCTTCTTGTGGGTGCATTACACTCCTTCAGCCTTGTTTGTCTCTCCCTAGACCTGAGGTGATTGAACAATGGGTGTGCTCTTCACCTTATCTAGGTGTCTTAACTCCCAGTCCAGAGTTCTTCAGGGAGGCTTCTGTGGTTGTAGCTTCTTTACACAGCTTTTCCTAAAATAGGCAAATCTTCATGACAATGTTTAAGGCATGAACCATTTCAGTCCTTGACAATGTGTCAGGCTGCAGGATGTGCCTTGCTCTTATGCCAACATGGGCCAACAGCAGTGAGCACCCATGGGCTTGGGTCACAAATGGCGTTCCCTGGGGCTCAGTATTAGGGCTACTCCTGTTTAATATCTCTATCGACGACCTGGGTGAGGGGATCAAGGTCATCCTCAGTGAGTTTGCAGATTACATCAAGCTAGGTGGGAGTGTTGATCTGCTGAAGGGTAGGAAGGCTCTGCAGCAGCATCTGGACAGGCTGGATCAATGGGTTCAGGCCACTTGTGTGATGTGAAGTGCCAAGTCTACGAGGTGGAGTTCCAGGTCCTGCATTTGGGTCACAGCAACCCCATGCAGAGCTACAGGCTGGGGGCAGAGTAGCTGGAAAGCAGCTGAGCAGAAAGGGAGCTGGGAGTGCTGGCTGAACATGAGCCAGCAGGTGCCCAGGTGGCAAAGAAGGCCAGTGGTAACCTGGCTTGAGTCAGAAACAGTGTGGCCAGCAGGACTGGGGCAGGGATTGTCCCTCTGTACCCAGTACTGTTGAGGCTGCATCTCGAATCCTGCAGTTCTGGGCCCCTCAATACAGGAAAGAAATTGAGGTGCTGGAGTGCATCCAGAGAGGGGCAATGGAGCTGGGAAAGGGTCTGGAGCACAAGTCTTATGAGGAGAGGCTGAAGGAGCTGGGGCTGCTTAGCCTGGAGAAAAGGAGGCAACCTTATTGCTGTCTACAACTCCCTAACAGGACATTGTAGCCAGCTGGGGTTTGATCTCTTCCCCCAAGTAAGGAGTGATAGGACCAGAGGAAGTGGTCTCAAGTTGCACCACGGGAGGATTAGTTTGGATATTGGGAAAAAATTTTTTACCCAGAGATTTGTCAGACACTAGAACAGGCTGCCTATGCTAGTGCTTGAGTCACCAGGGATGTGGCACCTAAGGATGTGGTTTAGTGGTGGATTTGACAATGCTGAGTTAATAGTTTGACTCAATGATCTTAAAAATCCAACCAGAGATTCTCTGAATCATTTCTATGATCCTATGAGTTCCAAAAGCAGGTATATTTTTAGCAGTTGAGCTTTATATTTTGGTAATAATAGTCCATTAGTTTTTTGTTTGTCTTTTTTTCTTCAGCAGCTATGTTTGTGATCACTTAGTGCACATCTGTAAGTTTTGTATTCTTGTACAGGATGTGAGGAAGTTTGCAGGTTGTTGCTGTTATTCTCTTTTAATAGTAAGTAAATGAGTCTCTTAGGAAAGTTGGTAATATGTTGCCAAAGCTAGCTGCTCAGAATCTTAGTTATGTGTAAATGCACAACTGTGATAGAAATTTGTAGGCCAGTTTATAGAGAACTGAATTCTCATCCAAATATTTATGAACTCTTGGATCTGTTAATGCAGAGTTGGAAATAATGGCTGTAAAACATCTCAGCTCCTCCATGGATGTGCTTAGAAGTGTTCAGTGATAAAGACTTCTGGATAGTTTATAGAGGATAGTTTGAGTGTCAATAAAGTTTTTATTCATTTGCATCTATAAGCATTAGATTAGACTACATAATTACTTTCTTTTATAAAGCTTGTAAAGCCTTTAGACTTAGAGAAGCCTTTGACCTCATTAAGATGTTATGACAAGATGATGGCGACAGCTTGCGGCAGAAGCAGCAGGTATGTCTGAATATCCTAGGGATGTGTGGTGACAGGCAGAGGGATGTAAGGGATGGAATGGTGTCTGGGCCAAAGCTCTGTCTTAAACCTAATAGCAGATCTCTGACAAAATAAGATCCCTCAGGGACGAATGTGAAGGCAGGACAGGTAGAGACAAATCCTTCTCCTAATAAATATATTCAGCTTCTGCCAACCTCTGTCTTTGGATGGTAGCCTGTATATGAGCATATGGGTGCAGTGAATGGTATTTTAGAGAAGTAAGCAAAACTCAGTTTTGCATTCTAGTTTGCACTGAGATAGTGAAACTGTGTTGGGGGACTAAAAGCATAAGTAAAGTGCTTGGTGTGCAGACCATCCTACTTCCAAAATTGCTGTTCTAGGGGTTCTAAGTGCACTTCAGTTGAGATTTTTCTCTGTATGGCTGCAGCTGTGCACCATCCCTGTTATATTGGCTGAGAAAAGGCTACTGTGTATGTCTTGAATATATTAATTCAAAATGCAAATAAGACAGGTCACTGATTTGAAATTTTGCATATGAAAAAATCTATGGAAGGAAATGACTTTTATCTTTCTCAACGGGTTGAAAGAGATGATTCTGCTCTTCTACTCCAGTCTGGTGAGACCCCACCTGGAATTCTGCATCCAGATCAGAGTCCTCAGAACAAAAAAGACATGGACCTGTTAGAGTGGGTCCAGAGGAGGACCATCAAGGTGGCTAGAGAACGGAAACAACTCTCTTTGAAGTTAGGCTGAGATTTGGGATTGTTCAGTCTGGAGAAGGGAATTTTTCAGAAAAAACTTGATTGCAACCTTCCAGTACCTTAACAGGACTTATTAAAAGGAGTACAATGTCCTGGTACTTTTTATAGGAGCCAATAGCACCAGAACAAGGGGCAGTGATTTTAAATTGAAAGAGAATAGGTCTATATTAGATACTAGGAGGAAATTCTTTACTGTGAGTGTGGTGAGGCACTGGAATACGTTGTCCAGAGAATTTGTGGCTGCCCCATCACTAGAAATATTCAAAGCCAGGTTGGATGGAGCCTTGGACGGTCTAATTTAGTGAGTGGCATTCCTGACATTAGTAGGAGAGTTGGAACTAAAGGATTTTTAAGGTCCCTTCCTGTTGGAATCCAGGGCACAGGAGTATCTTCTGTGCCTGTCCTGAGATGTTTTATTCCTCAGGAGAGCACAGCCTTTTGTCTTTGGCCACGGAAAAAGCTTCCAGGACTTTGGCAAGAGCTGAGTTTTGTGAGTGTATGACGTAGAAAATACTGTAGTTTATCACAGGGTGAAAGCATAGGTTTTGGGTTTTTTTTAGTATTGGTAGTAGATGGGACAAAGATGGAGGACTTAGGGGGTTAACTCAGTTTCTCATTCTTCATCTACTCCATTTTCTGCAGTGTTAGTAGCACAGAGTGCTTGGTTAGACAGAGCCACAATACAGATGTTACATCGCTGACAAATAGTTAGTTATTGGTAGTATAATAAAAATAAGATACATTTTAGGTACATAGCAATAGTTAATTGGGTAGCATATCTGTATAAGAATCCTTGAAAGTGGACATTTTGTGTCTTGCTGGCACAGGTCACTGAAATGTGCAAAAGCCTGTTTTTATCCAAGGCAATGAACTGATAAGAGAACTAATAAACAACTGAGGTCCGAAGCCAGTGAGTCCCACCTGTCTCATTTTTAGCCCTGGCACAGGACGTCTCAGGGGTTTCCCTATCAGGGACCCTGAATGTGGGAATTTTAAATCCTACACCTTCCAACCCAAACAAGACTAAGATTCTATGATTCTCTGGTGAATTTTGCATATTCCTGATGTAGAATGAGAGACATTGTTTAAGGATTTTCTAGATATGCTGCTCTATGGGTTCATTTTGCCCTTAGATTCCAGGAAGAAACACTAAATGCAAATCATTTTTCTTTATTTGCAATAGGTCAAACTAATTTAGCTAAAGTTCACACCTATCTGCATAGAAGATTATTGTAAACACAATAAAATTCAAAGGTCATTTCTGTGACTGAAAGAGGATCAAAGGTTCTTTCTGTGCTATTTTTATCCACTTCAGAGCATTGTAATGAGTTTAGTAAAGGGTGAAAGTCCAAGACTTTCCCTTGTCATTGTCCTTTATATAACTCTATTAACTATTCACTGGTCTGGCATTATAACATGTTCAATGGTGAATGAAGGAGAATCTGTCAAGGGGAACTTAGAGTATAACAGCTCCTGATGTGTGCTGATTTTGTTGATATGTTTCATCAGTTGAACAGTAGCAGCTTAGAAAGCAGAAGTCAATCTCACCCTGATAATGAAGTCTTAATACTTACAGCCCATTACAAAAGTGAATGCTGATCTTCAGAGTCAGGTTGCAAGAGCCCTGTGCTTTACATAGTTTCTAAAGTAATCCTGAATAACAGACTCGTATGTTTGCTCTTAAACTGTTTTCTGGTGCTTGAGCAGGGACACGCCTTACTTGTTTCTGCTAAATGCAGGTATTGCTAAATTTTCCTTTTACCTAAAAATTAGAATATTTGCTGTGGAGATGGTCTAGTCCCTTTGGAGCAATGCAAGTGGAGGCTATTAGGACATGATACTGCTCTTAGGGGGTTGCCTTCCACTAGACCAGGTTTTGTGCATATATTTAATTTAACTACCTGCAAGTAATCATCTCTTCAGAAAAGTATTTTCAGTACAAATGGTCAGAAAAGCCTATCCACTATTCACTGTTCAATAATTTGAAAATAATAGAAATGAAGATGGCTTGTTGATGTCATGTAAAATGCAAATTGTTTATCCTCTCCTGAACTGATCAGTTGCTCTCTATTTTGAAAATGGTGTTTAACTAATTTTTATAATATGAATTTGCTTTTTTTTTTTTATATTTCACAGTCAGATTGATTAAAATAATTAAAATATTCTGGAGAGAGGAGACTTACAGAGAAATACTTAAGTTCATTGTTTTTCTTTTTTATTTAGCTTTTAGTTGGTACAATGAACTCTGGTTTTGACTTAATTGTGATGATGTGTGCAAAGCTGCTTAGAACCATGGAATCAGAGAATGGTGGGCTATTATGGTAAAGAGGCTGGCCAGATTTACACTAATTTTCAGGCTTTCAATATTCTGCTCGAAAAAAAAAAAAAGTAGTTTGAATAATTTGGTTTGATTGTTCTACAGATACTGTATAGAATCACAGACTCAGAAAACAGCTTGGGTTAAAAGGGATCTTGAAGTTCATCCAGTTCCAACCCCTCTGCAATGGGCAGGGTTGCCTTCCACTAGACCAGGTTGCTTAGAGTTCCACCTAACCTGGCCTTCAACAGGGTTTGGACATCCACAGCTTCTCTGGGCAACTTGTTCCAGTGCTTCATGGCCCTCACAGCAAAGAATTTCTTTCTAATATCTAATTTAGACTTACTTTGTTTCTCTTTGGAGCCGCAGCCCCTTGTCCTGTCACTACATGCTCTTATAAAAAGTCCCTCTCCATCTTTCCTGTAAGTATTCTTCAGCTACTGGGAGGGCACAATTAGGTCACTCAAAAGTCTAATCTTTTTTTAAACTGAACAAACCCAGTCCTCTCTGCCTTTCCTTGCAGGAGAAATGCTTTCTCCCTCTGATCAGCTTGAGGCCTCCCCCCTGGACTAGCTTCAACAGGTTGATATCTTTCTTGTGTTTGGGATCCCAGAGCTGGATTCACTACCCAAAATAACATTTTCTCTTTTCAAAGTCAACATAATCATAGCTATGGACTTATAAGGCCAAAGCATCCTCCTAGATCCATTTCACCCTTACCCCTGAAAAATCCCAAACCCCAAACAACGAACCCAAACACCCAATCAAGCAACAACAATAAGAACCCAAAATCTCAAACCCTGTCTGGAGTGAAAGGAAAATAATCCTTTCTTTAAAGCCTTGAAACTTCCAAGTTCATCTAATTTTCTCCTGGAAGACTTTGACTGTGCAGTCATATGCAGGTTAATAAGGAAATTTCAGTCCTTATACAGGAAGACTGTTACAGCATGTGATTCTTTCAACTAATAAAATGCCAGTGTGAAATTACCCAGTTGAACTGACTAACTCTATTGCAAAGAAGCTAACAGTGTTTCCATGGAAAAACACAGCGCTATCAATAAGGTTTCTAAGCTTTATGGTACTCCCCAAAAGGGAATTACATCCCGAGCGGATGAGGCAATTAATCTCTGTTTCCATCTCTCCACTTGGAGACTTCTGACTGCAGTGCACAAAGCCCTTTAAAAGCAATAAAAAAGGGTTGCTCCCTGACTGCTCCTTCAGAAATATATAGGATATTGTTCACACAAAGACATTTCCCAGTGGAATGTCTCTTTTCACTGGTGGACTTTGGAAATTGCATGAACCACAAAGCAAGCACCCACATATGTGAACGGAGTGTGCTATTACTCTATAAGATGTGAGATACTACATTATATTTGGATTATTAGACAAGCCAGATCCTGAAAACACTTAATGAGGATGCTAGTAAATGTGACAGCTCAACAACAGCAGTATTTGATTTCACATTAATTTATCTCTTGTGGAGAACAGATATATTGTTTTTCAGACACATCTGTATTCCTCAAAGAAAATCAATTCAAGTTGAAAGAAAGTTGAATGCCAGGAAGAAGATCATTAGGTGTGATAAATGCATCTGTGAATGATCTGAGTGTGTTTGCTGAAAGAGAATTTCAGGAAAGATTGAAAAAAAGGGAAAAGTTTTCAGGCCTGAAAAGTTTCTTGTTGGCAATATTAGTGCCAACGAACATGACTCAGAGCTTTCACTGGAAAAACTGGAAATTATTTTCTCTGATGATGCCTGTCTCTTGGCAAATGGATTTTGGTGTGATTAAAAGTAAATGCTTATTTTAATTAGCATTAACTTTGCAGGGCAGAATCCTATGTAGTGTAGGTAGATCAAATTTTATTGGAGTAGTTTGCATGTAGAATGTACTTTTCCCCTAGCTCTGTTTAAACCAGCACATTAGAGTTTCTTTTGAACATTAAAAGAAGAGGTCAAGATACTCCGTATATTATGTTTATTTTTGTTTTGTACCCTGAAGGGCCTGAGCTCCAGATAGTTTTGTAGAGCCTGAGTTATTGTAGGACTCCTCTTTGCTGTATTTCAGTGTGCTGGGAGAGAATCTGTCATGTGTGTTATCTGGATTTTAGTTGGGTCACAGGTGGAGAAGAACAATGTTCTCAGTTAATGGGTAGTGTTTCCTATCCCAAATTTAACTAATCTGAGTTACACCAGTGATAACAAATGCAAAATAAATCAATGGAATTACTTCAACTGATGCTCAAAAGGTAAAAGTTGAACTAATTTGCCGTCTTTTCGTTATGAAAAACTTCCAAATTTTCATAGTATTCAGTAATCGGTATTATTTTAAAGTTCTATGGGTCTGTTATTGCTTATGTTCTTACCTTGCTTATGCTTTATCCTAAAAACATACAGAACCATAATGTCTTTTAATTATCATTTTGGGGATAGAATGGATAGTGACAGGTTTCAGTCAATTTATTTGGGTGATTGACCCATATCTGTAGAATTTGCTCCAATTCAACATAGGAGTTTAGTTAATAAACTAATTGTAAGGGATTTAATAAGGGAAACTGTGTATATTTTGTGGTTATGGAATTTAAGTTAGATTAACAAAACAGTAGCATTTTTTTTTCGTTTGCCTGCGCGTTCTGAAACCCTTATGGCCATTCAGGTATATTAGAAAATGATTGATAGAGGAATTATGTAAACTGAAAGACTGAGTACAAATGTCTTTAGTCACAGTACTCAGTGTATATCATGAATTTGTGAAATGTTCCTACAAGCAACTAGGACTCATAATTATCTATTGCTTCTAATGTAGGTACATAGCTGGTGCCTTTGAAGAATACAGATGCACCTTCTCCAAACACGTCAGACATGGATATAACTTTCCTGCATGTATGAGTGTTGTACATTTTGACTGCTCTCATGTAAAAAAGCACCCTCCTTGATTGAAAAGTAACAGTCTGTTTTGACAGTCATAGCTTTCTCAAACTTGTGTAGCAGAGATTTCTCCAGCTTAGTCCTTTAACAATTACTTTATTGCCTGCTTTTGGTGTCAGTCAAACAGCAAGACAAAGCTGAAGCTGACAGGAGTCATATTGTCCTTGGGAAGTACAGTGAAGATATTTTCCTAGGGGTTTTTTGCTGTTTCTAAATTATAGTAACCTAAAATGGTCTTCTCTGTAATGAAACTTTACAGGAAGTCTCTCCTGAAAACTTCATATACTACTTATATCAGAAATCTGAAAGCATATTCATGATTATTCAATTACTCTGCTTTGAACAAAAACAACATTAGTAACAGTATTTCTGTCAAAAACCTGCCCAAGGACAAAATTCTTTTTTCAATTCCTCAAAAAGAAAAAGAAAACAAACACCCAAACAAACAAATATATAAAAAACCCAAACAAAACAAAAAAGCCCAACCACTTAAAAAACACCATAAAATATTAAGAAACAATGCTGAACTCTTCAAAGAAACAATTAGTCAAGAGGACTCAGCCTCATTAAATTTATTTGAACATATTATTATTAAAAATGGAGGTAACTTTTTTATTCAATCGTTATCCAAGTTACAATTTTCTTTCCAGCTGATACGCATATTGTTTTCAATTTAATATTATTCTCTGCATTTAAGGCCCTTAACTCATTAAAACAACACTTCTAAAACAACATTACTAGCAAAGTGTGAATGCCAAAAAATTTGAAATCTGTAGCATCCTGATGGAAAAGGATTTCCTATATATTTGGATCATAACTTATGAATGAAGGTGTTCTTACACCCACTTTGACGAACACAGGTCAAGTGAATACCTTACACCCTTCAGGGCACCTAGTGAATGCCACAGATTCCCTCTCTATCTCACCAAAATGTCACCAATTCCTTACATCTCCTATCACGACAGCTGGCTTTGCATCAGAAGCCAGTTATTATTCCAGACAAAGCCTGTCAATTCCAATGTGGGTGATTATTGCTATTTCACAGTGCACACCAGAGTGTATGTCATGGATGTGAGAAATCATCCAGCCTGCACGCATTTGATTTATGGACATGCACATTTCCTCCAGGTGACAGGAAACCTGGGAAATTTTGTTCCCAAATGAATTAGATTGGATTGGCTTGTATACAAAATGATCAACCTACCTGTTTGAAATAATAGCAAATTTCTGAAATATATAGCAGACATCTGAAAGGCCATGTTAAAGGAATTCAAGAGAGCAGAAATTAGCCTTCAAATGTTAGGAATTACTGTCTGCTTGGCTGAACAGTTTCCTTCACATTAAAACAGGTGCATTGCAATAGGGTATTCTCATTCTGAAAAATATTACCCTCATAATGTTTTCTGTCTAGAGTTGGAATATTTCACGGAAGAGAAGTGTGTGGTTGTCTCCTTACGCAAACAACTTGCAGAAGGGAGTGAGCACAAGGGATTTGTCTAACAGTTATGGAATGCAATGGGTACTCACACTGAGGAGCAGAAGATTATTCAGTTTTTAATTCTGCAAGGCTTGCAGTTTAAAAATTATGATTAATACAGAGAATGAGTCTTGGATCTTGGGTCCTATCCCATGACTGTTTCAAGAGACTAAATCACATATGCAGCCTTGAGACTGACTCATATTAAATAGGAATTATCATTGCTTTCCTCTAAAAGCAAGCTAAAAATAATTTCTTTCACGTAATAAGGGTTGTACAGGTTATGAAGCTACAGAAAAATCTTTCAGTCAGTGAAAGCAGAAAGGAAAAAAATATCTAATTTTCAAGGAGAATTTTCACAAGTATATAATTACCTGGTGCTGGATGATGAAATGTGGCCTTTTGGCTAAATATTGCAGATCTTATATTGAGCTGGGAACATTGTTTTGTGTCTTTTGATGCACGTTCTAACCTACTATGTGTACTTTTTACAATTATTTTTTGTCCTATACTTCTAAAACAATGAGAAATTTGGAAGACTTTTAATTATTTTAGCATATCCAGGCAGAGGGTAGAAACAATTGGTGTAACAGTAGAATTTTTTTCAATCCGCACATTTGATACCTATATTCACTAAGTGAGCAATATTTAGCAAAGATGGAAGCAGCTGGTTCCAGGAAGTACAAAATGAGATGTGTTCACATGCGGACACTGCTTCTGTACGGCAGAGGTGGCTGGTGCTCAGCACGGGTGTGCAGCGTGTCCCCAAAGCAGTGGGAATGCCTGTCCCTGCACGGGCAGCATAGTTCACCTGCCACACACCAAATCTTCTACAGAATCAGCCTGGTGTGTGTCGTGGTTCCTAGTGAGATATTCAGCCAATGAAAAGGATCTGCTGCACCTAACAACTCTGGTAATCAAAGTCTTTGGTCTTGACAGCGTAGACAAAGCTTGCAAATGAAAGAAAACTCCTGGGGAAAGCCTTGATATGCAGGAGCTACTTTTGGAATAATCCTATAGCAAGTGGGATGTGCCCCAACAGAGAAACTATGTGAGAGCAAGCAATTAAAACTGGAACTAATCAAATATAATGCCAGTTGGTACAACAAGTAATAATTTGATATTTACAATCTGTTCTGGTGTTGTAAAACTCACTGGGGGTCTGATATGGAGTGCATGATATTTTCCCTAGCAGAGTCCAAGTAAAATGATTGCACTGATTTTAATCTGTAGGGCTGAGCCTGCTTTCCTGGGGGTATTGACCCTCTGCTATTGTCTTCTCTTCCATGCTTCAACTTTATAGCATATGTAATGAAGCACCACAGAGAGTAATTTGCTCCCTTTGAGCTTTTTCCTCGGTGGCAAGACCACTGTCATCTGTCAGTGCAGTGGAGGAAGATGATGAAATTTAAGCAGACAACTTAAAATTGACAATTTTATTTGTATCTGTCTTCCACTGTGTTTTCCAAGCAGGTATGGCTCTTTCCAAGCTGGATAAAGTCAGAGTAAAATATATTTATCAAGATATGGTTTTCAATATGATTCTTAGTGTGAAGCTAATTTAATAGATCACCCTCACTAATTTTGTAGAAGTTGTTTTTTTCATTACTGCTGTTCTTTAGAGAGATAGCCAAAAATAGCAACATATTAAAAACATTTTCTTCAGTATAAATAACAATATATTGAAACAGCTAATATAGTAAATTTATTTGCAAAGGTTTTCCAAGTTCATCTCACATGCAACTTCTTCAATAACCTCTTGCTTTTTAAATGTTAATAACTTCTATATTACTGAATTTGAGACAAACCAATTTCTTCACTATTTAAAAAGAAAAACGTTGGTCATTAAGTTCTGTTGTATGCTGTTGATCAGTTTTCTTCCTCTGGGATCATCATTTTAATAAACCTACTTTTAGAACATAATTTAGAAAAGAGAGAAGTCATTTGTGAATAACTTCATTGCTTATTTCTCGCTGTGGCTGTAATTAAGTTGAGTTTACTTGCTTTTTTAGTGCCTTTTAGGAGAATGCATGTATATCCAAAATTTCTCTCCCTAAAGTTCAACCTCATGCTAAATTTAGAGAATGTCTAAGTGGCTGTCAGACACTACTGACCAGAAGAGGATTCAAAGTGAATCTTCCTTTTTTAAACAAAAAGGGGGAAATGAACACGTGACAGAAAAGCTCTGTCTATTAATTTTATTCTTCAGCAGATTGTTTTTCTAATATCTGCTGCTTGCAGTTCAGACTTCAGGTATCCCTGACCTTGTAGCTGGAAATGATACTGAATTGACAGCTTAAATAGTTTGGGAAAAGAAAGCTAATTTATTATGAGACAATCTTGAGAAATCTTTGAAAGACTTCTCAAACTGCCTCATCTGTGGCTTTATGAACTTAAAACTGAAGTTTAAAAAAAATAATCCCCCTCAAAAAAGTGAAATGCTAACTGTGCATATGTTCTACTAGTTCAGTGAAAAGGTAAAAAATCTTCCAGCCATGATGCATAAAGCAAGAAGTGAATGGTTGAAAAGGAAAAGAAACTTCTAGGGATATACTTAATAAATATTTCACAGAGTAAATGATATATGAAAAGACAGATGCAAGGCCATTCAGGATCCATTTGCGCAGACACATGCTACCAGTAATCTAGAATTTTTTTTTTCCGATTTTAATGAAGTTTCTTCTACTGGGAAAAATTACGTCTGAAACAGTAGACAAAGTGAATGCAAGGTAATTTTAGCCATGAGCAGAGATGTTTTATGCTACTCTGCCCTGTGCACTAAGAAGCTGTGTGCAATGGAGTTTCAAAACGATGTTTTCTGTCAGTAACCGAGAAAGCATTTGGTTGGTGATGATTTGTGCTCAGTACAAATTACCTGGGACTCCCATTTAAAATATCTTGTGGAGAACTTGAGAACCACTGATGCTTTTCTTTTTTTTTAGAAGAGTGGATAACTGCAGTGCTATGCTAAAACCCACACAAGCCACTTCTTGGGAAGACTCTTGTGTCTTCCAGCATCTGCTTCCATACCTAATTTTCCCAGTGATCTTTTGGTGGTCTTAACTGGCAGGGGTGAAATAATTAAAAATAGATAGTTTTATGGCATTCATTTTAACCATTTCTTTGTTCTGTGCTAAATACAAGGTGGATGACTGTTTTATCTTTTTAAATGATTAAAAATAGTGTTTTGAATGAAGATATACTGCTTTATACTGAACTTAAAAACTGAACAGCTTATGTCTTAAGCTGGTTTCTATTTTTATGTTGGGGAGACATGAATGAACAGATTTTGTTTAATACACTCTATTTTAAAATTTACTATATCATTAAACTTGTGATATGGAGTAATGGTACATATTCATATACAAAAATCCTGCAGTACTTCTCAGAAAAACAGCACGGGGTTACTAAAACTGGCTGTACAATAAGATAATGAGAGTCAATTACATTATTTCAGGTTAATAAAAATAATTAATTTTTTGATAAAAGCATCTAGTGTCTGAAGGTCAACAGTTTAATGCTGACATGGACAGCAAAGACGTAATGGTTTTTGAGTCACACATTGGAAACTCTGACATCAGAAATATCCTGAAGAGAAAACACTCACGAACTTAACCTTGTACACAGGGCTAGTTTTATGAATTCTTACTCCATTTCTGTAATTACTTATGCACTTTCTTCACCATTGAAGCTCTACATTGGGCATGTTTAGATCTGTCATATGTGGCAGGGATATATTTTTTATTGAGGATTACTTCCCAAGTAAGGTGAAAGGATCTTCTGTATGCCTGATTGAAAACTCAAACCCATGACTTCCAGCATTGCTTTCATTTGGCCTTCTGATCTTCTGTGAGTGGCATTTGTTTTGAAATCCTAGCAATAAATTTTGTTTTAAAATTGGCTTAAAGTTCCACCTTTTGGCACCTCATTGTCTTTCTGCTGTTAACCATGAAATTAAAAAAAAAATTCTCATGGATCTATTCCATCTGTTTTGCGGCTTTAAAGCAAGTAGCAGGCTCCAGAAGAACACCAACCCTTAAATCAGTACCTTGCATACCGTTTATTTATTATTTTTTTTTCAGCAGGCAAGAAGTAAAAAAACTTCCTGTCCTCCCACAAGAATTTTTCACCCTTTTTTCAGTCTTCTTTCTTACCTCTGGCTTGTTTTCCTTTCTTGGTATGGCAACTGCCATGGCTTTGTCTTTCACCAGTTACTGGAAGGACACCTTTCCACATGTCAACAAAGATAAAGACCCACGGCTGGCAAATTTTACCGAAGTAAATGTTGAAGTGCTAATTATAGCATTCAGAGGAAGCAAGAAGGATGTTAAATCAATTGCAAAATGTGTGTGGAAGAACATTAATTGTAGCAATTCAAAGTTATTCCAATAAAATTTATGTGAAGCTCAGTTGGAAATTGTTCCTATATTGATGAATCACAAGGGGAGAGGGAAGGTGGTTAGTTTTGCTAGAAAATAGGTCAAAGCCTTCTCCCTGGAATTTCTATATGATACGTATATTTCCAGGTGTCTAATCTCTTTTGCCCTCTCAAATATCAATGTGACTTTTAGTTGCTGTACATCTTTGTGAATTCAACTGTGTTACGTTTTGAGTACCTCTCTGTTTTTGTCTGAGTGTTTCTCCATCACAGCCTTTTCCAAACGAAACTGGCAAGCCAGAATTTTTTTTTAGTATTCAAATCTTTCCTGTAAACTTCCCTTTTATAGAGGTATCCATGATAAATTAACTTTGACTCATCCTGTCTTGTAAATATTTGGATTATGTGGTTGGAATCTCTTTATACAATAAAAATGTTCAGTGCTATTATTTGTTCTAGTCAATTATATTAACTCATCAATTTGTTTTTCTACATGATGTTTAAACTGGTTGATAGTGAAGCAAAAAGTAAAATAATATGTTTAAATCCAAGTCAGGGTCACTAAAAGGGAGAGCCTGCAAAGTTACACTGAACTTGCAGAGTACTGTACACCCAGCCTTATGGATTGGGGGTGGCAACGCCAGAAGACCTCACATCAATCTTCAGGAATAAACAGAGTTGATGCTTTTAAATAGTTAAGTGTCTTCCCATTATGATTTATTTTGTTGGAACAAGAGTTTTTGGCTAGATATAGAGGATCAAATGCACGATGTCCTGCTGCTGTAAGAGGAGAAAGTAGCTGTAGGTCATAACTATTTGACCAAAGGAGAGTGTTTGTAAAGCATTTGGATTGATCACCTCTCTGGGCTGTTATCCTGTGGAATAGCAGAGGTACTCAAACATTTGCAGGAGAAGAAGGCAGGGAGGTTAAACTGAAACACAGTATCTGGATCAGGAAGTTTTGTATTTATTTCTTTTCTGTGAAACAACTCTGGCATGACTGTAAAGTGCTCACTTACTGTCTGTGCTGTGTGTCCTGGAATGAAGAGAGAACAATAATAGTTTTCTAAAGGGTTTCTACAATGCTAAATTTCCAAGTGCTTGAATCTGCCACCATGATAACAAGAAGCTCAGTGCAAGAATAGCAAACCCTGCTGGTACCTTGTGCAGAAAAGAGGAGAAATTAAACTATTCCAACTGCAATAATACATATGCAGTGATATCCCAGCTAAGAATTGTGACTTGAGCTTCACATTTGTAAAACTGTCTTTGTTTATAGTACTTGTTTCTGTGGATGTTCTGAGCATGTTGCTGCTGCTTTAATTGTTTAATATAATTTGAAGTTGCTAATTTATTTGAAGAATTGCCTTTTCTTCCTTCCTTGCTGTAATAGCAAGAATGTTGGGAGATTATTCCTTTAAAATGATCTTCATCATATAGCATTAGTTTAGTGTTTCTGTTGTTCAGGAAATATTCTTTTGTTTTAAAGTCTTCTTAAGACTTTCAAAAACATATTAAAGGTTGTGTTACATTACTTGGAACAACAGTTCTGACAGAACTCAGTTTCTGATAGAAGTTATTTAGGACATCTGATATTTATGCTTCTGTTATCTGGAGTATGTCTTCAGCAACCAAATAAAAGCTTTATTTTACAGTTTATTTTACACATTCTAGCTGCACTAACCTAATCCCACCTACAATTTCTTTCTCTCCCCTTGCATTTTTTCTATGAATCTCTGTCTTCATTTATACTATCTGATTCCCTAATTATATTCCATGTTCTGTATTTCCTTCCTACAGTATATTCAGCTTTTTTCCTTACCTGCCATCATAGGAGCTATTGAATCTGCAAGAGGCAGGAAGTGCTGCGGCTTTTCAAAGCAGTATAGTTACTATCTCCAACAGAAAGGCTAGTCAGAGAGAGTCACATCATTGCTTTTCCTCACAGTGGAAACCTTAGGCTTAAATTTCCCCTCTTTCAAACTTGGGGGAAATTATGAAGTTTTAACAAAGGGGCTGACAATTGTAGCCTGTAAGTCTCACTTTCAGAGTCAAACTAACACTATTTAAAGTCTTTACTGTCAAGACTGAAATGTTTAGGTGATTACTATCTACCAGGAAATTTTTGTGTAAGTTAGGGATTATAAAAACAGTACTGTTAGAATGCTGATAGAGTAGTTGGAGGGGTTTTCATTTTCATGATGTTTTTGGTTTGTTTGATTATTTTGATTTGTTTTTTTGTTTGTGTTTTTTGGGTTTTTGTTGTTTACTTGCTTGTTTCGTTTTGTTTGCTTGTATATTAGGTTGGTATGGGTGTAGTTGGTTGGTTGGTTGTTTTGTTTTGATTTTTGTAGCATTTTTTGTAGCCAGCTAGTACGAATTTATGATAGATGAAGTATGGGAGTGAGATGTAAACTGATAGTAAACAAATGAATCAAATATACCTAGATTGTCATGTATCATAGCAGTGCGTTTTCTTGACGTTGAACACTGTCTCCCTGAAAAATCTGGTAATTTTACCATCAGCTGAAGACAGGAAAAGTCCTACAAAAGGTCAAATCCATTTTGTAGTGGAAATTTATATTCAAAATGTTTGAAATCTGTTCTACTGTATGAGGTGATATAGTACATACACCATAAGAATGCCAAAGATAGGAGAAGATATGTATCTATCAGGTTATATAGGTGAGTATAACAGGTGAGATTCTACAAAGGTTCCAAGTGAAACATTCATATGTTATCTGATATGGCTGCTACCCACAAAGCTCAGTAGAAGTATAGAAAGATATGGACTGGAAGGCAATTCTGGAAATTATTTAGTACAAACTGCTCATTCAGAGCAGGGCCTGCCTGCTCCAGAGTTAAATCTCACTTAAAGGTAGTCCCACGACAGTAATTGTGAGAAGGAGGCAACTGTCCTCTTCTGATAAAAAATCCAGTGGAAGGAATGCAGAAGGTGAAATGGAAGAGTTTCCTTGTCTCATTCCTTCTGAACGAAACTGAGTGAAAGAGAAAGGACCCATTTTCTGTTGAATAGACCATATTTGTTTAATAATTTCAGCACATTCTGAGATCTGGCATATGCCTAAAGAGAAATTGTTCAATGACAAGTTTTTATTGTTTGGTTTTCTCTCCAAGCCAGCTGTTTAGTAGGCATCCAGATTCTTGTACTGTTTGCTTTAAATCAGTTTTGGGGAAGTCTAGAAACTGAGATGTTTCATTTTTGTCCAAGATGGCTCTTACTGATTTGAGCATGTTTGTCTCAATGTGACTCTAGCAAAGGTCAAGAGAAGGGGCTCTAAGATGAGGAAAAGTCTTTTTCAATGACAGCTATGAAATATTTTTTGGCCCAAGATCTCTTTCTCTTGCAGTCATTCTTTAGTGCTGCAAGGTGTTAATAAAACACTCTTGTCATAAAAGTATTCTGATACTTCTGATACATAGAAAACCTCCATATATCCGTTTAAGAATGGATGAAATATGTTTATTGCCTTCAAGGGCAATAAAGCAGCTTGATGTGCCCTTTTGGCTGGAAGAAATCTTAATACAAATTTCTCTTCATCTCATTGATACTAATACAGGTTTCACAAGGGAGAAGGCAGCTTAATTTTGACAACCACTAAGGCTTTGATACAGTGACTACGTAACAATTATTTTGCTCCAAAAACCAGATTGTTAAAACAAAGCTATTATTTTTGTAAGAGTCAGTTTTGTTTAGGGGAAAAATGAAAAGCTGACATGCACTTAAGATAGATTGTGGAAATACTACTTTGGTGCTATTTCCTGGTAAATTTTTTTTGTTTTGTTTTTCTGCAAAATTTCCTATTTGCATAGAGAAAGAGTTTTGTTAATACCAAGTTCCCCCTGATTTTTTGAAGCATGCTCATTCCTTTGGTGCATTTGCCTGTGAAGTCAACATTGAAACTTGGGTCACTGGTTATTTTGCATTTATGACTATACTCTGTTGCTTCTAGACAGCTTTTAGTGATACAAAGTCATTTTGCGTAAAGAGAAGCACCTAAATTTTTGAAGATTATAATGGTTTTTGTTCACCACCTAGCAGCCTGGGTTTTTATAAATATTCCATTGATTCCATTTGAATGGGGCTTGCTCAGTTTGAAAAGGTGATAAATGCCAAAAATATGAAGACTGACAAGTTTCTTTCTGTACTGTTTTGTTGGAAAAATCTGATTTTCACATAAGGCTCACTTAAAATGTGTATCAATTCAGAACTCTTCAGAAACATTTGCTTTGTTGCTTGGTTGTGGCTTTTAAGCGCCTCTAGATGTTACAGCTTTTCTGATTAATACTGGGGTAATTTTTAGCTCCTTGTTGGGGTGTTTTGGACAGCAAGGCTAGGTGGAGAAACCATCCTGGCTTCATTTATCCAGGACAGGCATGTGTGATGAAGTAAGACAAAGAATGGGTAAAATTATCTACCAGCTTCCTATTGCTTTATATTTTTGATTGTAGTGTAATAACTTTAGTAATGGAAGCAGTTTTGGTTTGCTTACCAGAAAGTTTTTGCATTTTGTTTGGAGTCACTGAGCACAGCTCACATTTTTTTTGGTAAGTGGTGCACATCTGATGAGTGATGCAGATACTGAACTGCAAAGTCCAAACAGGTAGGAAGCAATTCCATACGTTTTCTGCTGTGGGATGGAAAACTTAATTTGAAGGATCTGGACAGACATTATAGTGGGGCAGAATATTTATTTAAAACTCCTCTACTCCTTCTGTGGCCCTTGGAGAGTATTGGAATCTCAGTGTAGTATTTAAAGTATCAGACTGGTGAATTCTGACTTGTATTACACTGCTGCACTTCAGCAAGAGACTGTACAGAACTAGTCAAAATGGAAAATAATGATAGAAGAGCCTTGTAATTCCCCAAGAGAGCTTCTCTAGTCCCTCATACTTCAGCCTGAAATTCTGAAATGCTTTTCTCCCAGCTCAAAGGCTACACATCCAACATGTCAAAAGCCTGGGCTTTTTATTTAAGAGAAATAATTAGTGTTCATTCAGCTCTTTAAAAATGAAATCGGAGTAAATCAATGACATCCCTCTTTCTGTGTAATAGCGTAATGGCTCAGGGTGTAAGCCAAGGAATATCACTTCAGTTAAATGTCATTTTGTGTTTTTCGCAGCTCAAATTTTCAAAGCAAGGAAATGGAAGATATCTATATCCTTAAATTCAAAGAAGTAATATACATTTGGAAATGAAAGTGGATGAATGGCCGCTGGATAATACAATTTATTTTTATCATCTGAGAGGCAAAAAATCTGCCATGGAAATGGACTTAAATGCTGCTGTTCTCTTCTGCTGACCACATACTATTGATTTTTGCCTGAAACAGTTTCTTATTACATCTTTGCTCATCATAGTAAGTCAGCTAAGTATTTTTAATCAATGCTGATTTAAAATAGAATAATACAAAAAATCTGAAGTTTTGTTCTTTAAGTCAATGGTGAGAGTTGGGCTGTATTAATGCAGTGCTGCAATTGAGATGCTCAAATGCTGACATCTCACTCTTCTTGTCCTACAAGAGAGAATGTTATCTTGGAAATCAGGAGGTAAAGACTTATTTCAGTTTAAGTAATATCCTGCAGAACATAATTGGTTAACTTTATGATGGTTTACCAATGAAATAGGTGCTTCCCTCTTTAATGGTCCTCAAGATAAAAGTATTTTTACAAGAATTCTTGAAAATTATGTCTACCTTATTTTTATTTGCTAGCAGCAGCCCAATAGAAAATGAAATTGCAAAACCATTCACACCTGAGACAGGCCCAACATGCAGGAATGGTGCACAATATGCAGGAATCTCTATTATTTTGTTATCTGACTAAACACAGAGACTTAGGGGATAGGGGACAATGGCTACAAGTTACTGCCTGATGCAGCAGACATCTGATGTCTCTTCTGGGACTGCCCCACCTTTCAAGGTGCCTTTCAAGGAAGACAAGGGTTCTACATGCAGGTGGAACAAAACAATGATGAGCATGACAATTCATCTAGAACAGAGGCATTGGTTATCAAGGTAAGTGGGCCCATGCCCTGCTCCAAAACTCCTTCCGTAAAGAAAAAGAATGCATCATTTTCATAGGAGCCTCTTTCTGGGGGGAACAGAAGGCCTAATATGCACACCAGATTGGAGAAATCTGCTGCCTACCTGGGGCTCAGATTCAAGTCATGAGGAGAAAGTTCCTCACCCTAGTACAGCCCTCAGATTATTACCATTATTGATTTTCCAGGTAGGCAGCTATGAGCTCCCAGCAGGGAGTCCAAGGGCAAGCAAGACACTTCAGGGCCTTGAGAGGACTCATTAAGGCATCAGGAGCAGTCCTTTCCTTTCCCTCTATCCTTTAATTGCAGGGAATGATGTGGGAAGAAGGAGGAAGAGCCAGCACACCAAGACTTGTCTCTGAGCCTGGTGTCACTGGCTCACTACAACTTTTTGATGACAGCTGTTTGCATGACACCAAGCCTGCTGGCAAGAGAGGGGTACAATTGTCTCAAAGAGAGAAAAGGATCATTGCTCAGGAGTTAGCAGGAATCACTGAAAGAGTTTTAAACTGTTTTTGAAGATAGAATAAAACCTGCCTTGATAGAGATAAGCCTGGGTACAGCATACCAATATTTGAAGGAGAGTATGCTAGCAAGGTCCCTTGGCTTGCCATCTCAGTGGAAATAGGGGAAGAGAGATGCATGTGGCAGCAGAGAGACAAGGGTTATTGATGTATTAGAGACCATGGAAGCACTTCTACAATTACCTGAAAGGAGGTTGTTGCAAGGTGGGGGTTGGGTTAGTGGTTGAATTAGATATTCTTAAAAGTCTTTCCTATCCTTAATGATTCTATGATTCCATAAGCAGCTCTTGGCATGCTATATAAAAGTTTTATGCATCTTTTTAAACAATTCAGACATTTTATTTCAAAATTAGAGATCAATTTTACTTCCCTTTGATAAGACAGTTGTGTTATTGAAACTATAGATAGCTACTTAGAATTTGTAAATAAGTGATGCTTGAATACAACATTAATACTGGACTGGAGAAATAAAAAGCTAGTTGATAGATAAAAATGCTTATGGTAAAGAGAAGCATTCTTAGCCAGAAAGTGGTGAACTGTGATGGTGCCATCCATCTAGAGTTTCCTTGTGCTGCTGTAGATGCATCGATATTTTTAATGGTGTTAGAACCAAGCAAAAGTCTTTCTCTAGGAGGACTAATCCTTTAAAATTTATTGTGGTTCTCTGCACTGGAAAGGCTTGTATAGAGATGAAGACTTTTCAGCTGGAATGTTTTTTTTTATTTCATGCATCGGTACTTTAGCATGTGTCGTGTTTATTTGTTATTTTTAGATAGTGCTTCCTATTGAAAATTGAGCTGTATGATAAAGCTGTATTTTATATGGAATTTTTCTGTTCTTCTGTGATATGTAGGAACATTGAATTTCTGATAACTTACATGGCAGAATTCAGAGCTTACCCTCAACAGCCTGCAAATCATGTTGTAATAACTCCGGATTGTAACCAGTCAAGATACTATCAATCCAGTGTTAACAAAGCCTGATGCATTAAAACTCAGTGTACTGTAAGTAATCAAATCCCAAAGAAAAACATTTAATACAGCTGTCCAGTGTGCCTGAAATATCTACTCAGTGGAACAATCAGTTTGTAAGAGGATTTAAAACCGACTATTAAAATTCATCAATACCAATTGAACAGAACTTCCTGCCAGCAGGAAGGGAGGTGGCAGCACCATCCAGTACAAAATGGCTGGGTCAAATGTATCTTTCTGCTGACTTCACAGATCTACAGTTCTTTTATGAAGTTCCAGAACTCATTTTTCTAACTTGCACAGTATCTGTATAAATTGTAGGTTCTGCTTTTATAAAGCATATTGGACTCAGTCAGAGACACATTTAAAAGGGTGCAAGATCTGCAATAGCAGCTGAACACCGTGTAGATTTGTTTGGTTTTTTTTTTTTTTTTTTCAAATGAGAGGTTATTTTTCACAGAATCACAGAATAAACTGAGTTCAAGGGACCCACAAGTATCATCAAAATCCAGCTCCTGGTCCTACACAGCACCATCCTCAGGAGTGCCTGAGAGCATGGTACAAACACTTCTTGGACTCTGTCAGGCTGATGCTGTGACCACTTCCCTGGGGAGCCTGTTCCAGTGCCCAACCACCCTCTGGGTAAAAAGCCTTTTCCTGATATCCAACCTAAACCTCCCCTGACACAGCTTCAGGCCATTTCCTTGAGTCCTGTCACTGGTCACCACAGAGGAGAGATCAGTGTCTGCCTCTTCCCCTCATGAGGGAGTTGTGACTGCAATGAGGTCTTCCCTCAGTTTGCTCCAGGCTGAACTGACCAAGTGACCTCAG
>VXBQ01005608.1:47486-61027 GCA_013400175.1 Phainopepla nitens
ACCTCAGCAGTTCCTCATCCAACTTCCCCTCAAGGCCCTTCACCATCCTCATTGCCTTTTTTTGGACACTCTCCAATAGTTTACTGTCTTTTTTATATTGTGGAACCCAAAACTGCCCCCAGCACTTGAGGTGAAGCCACCCCAGTGCAGAGCAGAGCAGGACAATCCCCTCCCTTGCCCAGCTGGTGATGCTGTGCCTGATGCACCCCAGGACACACTTGGGCCTCCTGGCTGCCAGGGCACTGCTGACTCTTGTCCAACTTGCCATTGACCAGGACCTCTAGGTCCCTTTCCCTGGCACTGCTTTCCAGCATCTCATTCCCCAGCTGGTTCACACATCCAGGGTTGCCCCATCCCATGTGTAGAATCCAGCATTTGCCCTTGTTGAACTTCCCATGGTTGGTGATTGCCCAGACCCCAGATTAGTCAAGGTCTCTCTGCAGGGCCTCCCTGCCCTTGCAGGAGTCAACAGCTGCTCTCGGTTTAGTATATTCTGTGAACTTGCTCAGTATCTCCTCCAATTCTGTGTCCAGGTTGGTAATGAAGATGTTGAAGGGGACAGGGCTGAGGATGGAGCCCTGTGGAACCCCAGCAGTGACAGGTCACCAATATGATGTCACCTCATTCACTGTAACCCCTTGTGTCCAACCCGTGGGCCAGTTGATCACATGATGTGTTTATCCAGCTGTGCACTGGACATTTTGTGTGTGTATGTTGAGATCTTCATAAACTTCATACATTTTTAAAGCATTAATAATCTCTTGCTCTGAAAAAAATATGGTGATTGTTCCATGATAGATTGATTTACAATGTAGATAAAAACAGTAACCTTCAGTCTTCTCATGTTAGTACCATAAATTTTAGCTTCTAATATCCAACTAGGTATTCCCAAAGAAAGGAGAAGCTATTCAGCTTTTGTGGGGAAAAGTTAAATATAAGAGATGTTTCCCATGATCCTCTATATATTGGGGGTCTGATTAAGCCTGGCATTGCCCAGACTGTCCTTACCACGAAAAAAAAAAAGGCAATTCATGATATTTGGAATTAATTTTTTCCATTCCCTACTTGGCAGGTATCAAATTTGTTTAGAGTTCTGCAGGTAAGTTTATAAAACTTTTTGCATAAACTGTTTATGTCTTACATTTAGTATTTCTGGAATAGAGACATAGTTATCTGCTCAATGAGAATTAATGTATAAATGAAAAAAAACAAATAAAACCAGTATTTTCTTTAGTTTTGTCTTTTAGAATGTTTTACCATTACACTGTATCCATGTCATATCCAGCAATGTCTGTAACACCTCCTGTAAACGTACTGGGCTGAAGGGTGTCTGCAGCACAGCACTGAGGCACGTGGCCTTAGCAAGATCTCCTACAGACGTGGTACCCCAGGTGTACACTGCTGCTACAGAGAGCATTTCAGACTCAATCTAGATAACATCAGCAAGAGAACTTCCTGAAATTAGTGGGAAGTCTAGACAAATGTCGTCGTAATTGCAGTGCTAAATGTCATGTGGCTTTTTCAAAATTTTTGCTATCACCAAGAGGTCAGAAAGAGATTTTAAAGAGATGGTGGAGGTGTCCAGTCAGCTCCTGAGGCTGGTTTGGTACTCTTTGCCTTTGGTGTAACCAGAGTTTGGTGGAGCAGCTTAGGAGGACTAAAGAGCTCAAAACCCCCAAGCATGTTAGCATTGCAGTGTTTTTTAAGAAGGTCATATTTTCATCCAAAACAACAACAACAACAAAAAAAGACATTTCCATGTTCAAGGAACTGACAAGTCATAAGCATAAACAATCTTTAATTGCTTCTGGGAAAATGTCGTAACAGATAATATGCATGATGGATTATAATTTAGAGACTGCTTCAGGCCTCCAGTCTGCCTTACAATCACTGATTAGAATAGGGCAAGAGCAAAAAACGCTGTGTAAATACAGGGCTTCTCTTCAGATGATAATGGTAGAAACTTCATGCAGCTAATACCAAAATATGCTGTAATCTACACTTTCTATTTCCACTCTGTTTCTGACATATCATAAAGCTATAGAGACATGATCTTAGCAAATGAGAAGAAATTGATTTTTAAAACTGAGTATCACAGACAAGTAAGTTGAAAACATCAAGACTTGACCTTAGATGGCTTTTTTAGCAAATAGTAAACAATGCAAACAAACAGTAAATACATTTGGAATTTCAAAGAACTGCTTATCTAAAGCTGAAAACAATAGAGGCCAATAATTTAGGACATTATTTAAAGAGGACAAAGTATGAACAATGCTTAAAATATATTTAATAATTCTTTTTATATATCAAAAAAAGTCTTTTCTTGTAACTGCCAAAGTGGGCAAAGCAGTTGTAATTATTTTTTTGAACTGTAAACTGCTAGTAGTCTAGCAAGAGCACAAACATGTTAGAAGACAAATGAGGCCAGATGTGTACAAGAACTGTACATTTAGCAAAATCAAGATGTTCCTTGTGTTAAGTGCCATAAATCTAAGATTTAAGAACTGCAGAAAAATATTAATGGAAACCCAGATAAGTTGCACTCACTTTAATCAGCAATCCCCTTCTTGAATTCATTCCAGAAGTTGTAGAAGGATTGAAAAAAAGCAAAGCTCTAGTTCATTAACAGTGATTTTCAAGAGTGTGAAATACTAAACAAATATTAGGCTTGAATTTAAATAGCTGCAAACTAGATGACAGGACTGTTATTCTAAAGCAGACCTTGGAAAAGTAATGGAACAGTTGGAGTTATTCTGTTTTATGTAATTACATAAAGGAAATACCAGTCACAAATTGTACAATGGGAAGAGAATTTCTGTAGAAATTGTAAATTCATATGGATAAACCATTTTTCTTAAGCTTAGAATATTAAAATACTTGAAGACTGAATGGAAGAAGAGCAAGCTGAGTCTTCTACCTTTTATGAAAGAGGCAACAAAGATGAAGAAATTTTGGCATTGGGGGAATGAAAACAGTGAAAAAGGAAATATCAACTAGATAACACGGGGATTTGGGAAAATAGAATATGTCCTGCTGCAGCTGGATATGAGGTTGGATGTCCAGTGTTAGATATTGTCCATGGGTAGAAGCTCCAATCCTGTAGTCAGAGGAAGATTTACTCTATAAATTACTTAATTCTCAATAGTTTCCAGTGGGACACAGGAATCAAAGGGACTAAGCAGGTTCACTGGAGAATTTCAAGCAGAGCAGGGAGAAACACTCTCTAGTATTATTTTAATCTCTAAAATTCTGTGTCCACTTTTTTTTTTTGTGAACAAATGCAAGAAGCATTTTCAATAAATTCACAAGGGCATGTAGAAAAATCAGTAAGATATGATCACTTACCACAACTCCAGGGAGAACTTCAAGGGGAATAATGTTCCTCAGACCTGAGGGAGGACAGGGAGAGAAGATTCTGTTTGGTTTTGTATTTTTTTTCCAGAATTAGATGTTACGAATCTGCTAGTATGTAGCCTAAGATCATTTTACACTGATCCTGTTGTATTGTTTTTTGCTATTAATTGTATTTGACTTGTAGAAATTAGAGACTATAAAATTATCTTCTAGATGTAATCTTCATTGAAATATCTTGGGGAAGAAGGACGGTCACAATTCTAAATATATTGAATAGCTACAATGAAAATAATACTTAATTATTTTGTCACAGAATTCATGCTTAATGTCATGGAAGTTGCCATGGTGATCTCAGAATTCATTTGTTACATTACTTTTAGCATTACTTTGCTTGCATCTCATTTCCATTTGAATAGTATTTTGACTATGACTTTTTGAAAGAGCAATTGTAACAGCAGTTTTGAGGTATTATAGATTGACTGTATGTAGAAATCAGTAGGTTCTAGCACAATTAATTTCAGGCCTCACATAAATAAAGTCTTAATGCATCAATTCACAGTAGTTTTTAATTTAAGTGATGTAGACAATTTACTGTAGACTAGACCTGAAGAAGGATGACTTTTATTTTACCCTTCATAATTAATGTCATAATCATACTCATCTATATTCAATTATACAGAAGCCACTATGCAAAATGTGCAAAATGTGGTCTCAGTAAGGCATCTGTACATCATCTGTATATTCCGCAGGGTACAAGTTCCTCAGCAACTGTAGCTGTAATTAAGAGGGGGAATCCATGCTTCTAGTAACTTGGGAAAATGCATTTGTAATTACTAGAAATCCTAGGCTATGTTGACCAAAAAACTACACCTTTAGAATACGTAGATTTAAGGACTCAATAAGGTCATTACATGCATCACCTGCCACCTGCTTCCCTTCTGAGTGAGAAATCATCTCAAATGGGACAATAGTGCAGTATTCAGTGCTACAGTTGCTGCTCTGGAGTCCCAGAAGAGGAGGATGAGTTTCTGCCTTCTTTTGGTCTTTGGAAGAATTCTGAATCCTGAATCAAGGCCTATATTTCAAAGCTTGTTCACTACATTTTGTTAGGATGACATTAATTAGCCTTTCTGTGAGCCTGCCGAGGTGTTAAACCCTTTTTAAAAATCTAAGTCTGTTATGTTATCATTGTCTGGATTTGAATAAAGAAGAAATCTGTTTTGAGCCTCCAGCAGAAGTTATAGGAGTTTCTTTCACACAACTCAGGAGTGTTTTCTAAGTGCTTATTGAAAATTCTAAGAAAAAATATGATCTCTGGAACATAAGAGTACCTTGTTGCTTAATAGGTACGATAAGGAAATCTATGCTGTTTGAAAATATTTCTGACTGTGCACTCTATTTCCGGTTCAGTAGGATGACGACTTTAAGGTCTGCATTGTAAACACTCAAAATTTGTAAAGTATTGTGAATTTAATAACTCATGTGTGGGGTTCAACCTGGAGGCCATTGAAAAAATGAGCTGTTCTATCAGCCTGTCAGGAAAGAAGCTCTGGAGGAAGTAGAAGTGTTCATGTCCATGGGGACCATGCCTAATGCTAACACAGTAGCTCTTGGATTTTTTTATTCTTGGGTAGGATGCTGGTATTACAAGGGGCTGTAGCTTTGTCATCGAGGATGAGCTGTGGCAGCATCACAAGGTGAGTCAGGAGATGACACTGATGGTCATGGATCAGTTTCCAGGGCTGTGATTGAGTGGGTGGGATGTGACATGACTTCATGAGAGCTCCTCAGGAGGAGATGACATAAATTTTTTGACAACTTAGTAATGATGTGTCAATCTTCCACGGCAGTAAATCTGATTAAAATGGAAATTGATTACTGAGAGGCATTAACAGGACTGGTTGCTTATTGGTTGCTGTTAGACATCTTACAAATTAATATCTCTTTCTTTCTAACTTGGGTCTGATGGTAAACTTGAACCCCCATAAGCACTGTGATAAGTAAGCAGCCCAATGTAATTATGTTAGCTCAAATGAAATCTCTCGTTCTGACCTCTAGTAGGCACCTGTGCTAAAAATAGTAATGTCTTATTTGGTATAGAAATTAGAACTCAATCTCATTGCCTCTTGAAATTTCAAGGGAGAAAAGAAATTGACATGTCAAATAAAGATAATATTAATAATATAAAGGTACTATTAATAATATAATGTTATAAAAGCCTTCTACACTTCTAAAAACTGAGTAAATACAAAGAGGAAAATTGTCAAAATAATCTATGCCTTAATGCTAATTTAAGATGCTATCTTATCAAACACTAAATTCAGGTCCTCGGCCAATTGTGATAGTCTATTTCATAATTCTTACTTATCTTTGTAAAAGCTGTTAATGTTTTCTGTTCTGTTTTACACACATACCACACTGTTACTTCTGGAATTTTTGGTGATGTTTAATGTTCAAAACCTAATTACACGTGCAATCCTTTTAACGTAGTTTGGATGGTTACTTTGATGGCAAAGGTCCAGTTTTATTAATAAAAAAAAAAAAAAAAAGAGGGGATGAGTTATCTAAATTGCTTCTCTTTAAAAACTGACAGAAGACTTACTGTAAGAGTAGTCATACTGTACTTCCTTGACAAAGGGTTGTTTTATAGAAATTTTGGGCAACCCTCTTTAGTTCTAAGAGAATATTCCATACTATTTCCTTTCTGATTAATGTCGTGGAGCTGTTTTTTTTTTTTTTACTGAAGATATTATGAGACTGAAAACACAAACTTCATGAGGCAGAAACATTGTTCCATTGCTGAACTTCTTCAAAAGTGCTATTATTGGAAATGGCTGCATCTGAGAGATGAAAATTTAGTGCTTTCAAAATCTGGTCTCCATACCCCGAGGAAGGAAAATCTACTTGAAATCTGAAATAAAAGTTCAGCACCTGTGTATTCAGTCCTTGAAGGAGCATGAAGTGAAATAGAATGAAAAAGCGTATGTCTGAGAATATCAATAGATACTTTATATAAATTGGGATGATACTGATCTCAGCAGTAACACAGAATATATATGTATTCAAAACATTAAAACACTAAATTGTCAGGCAACAGAGGTGCACATTAGGAAGTGAGTATTTTCATGTCTGGAGTTATAATTTTTCTTTTACTTGGTTTTGTCTTGATTTCTCTCACAGAGTTTTTTTTCAGTCAGGGCAAAACCAGACTTGTATGCCTGGAAACTGAGCTGTGGGAAAGGTTTCTCAGACATAAACATCTGTATCTGTGCTAGTGAATATACTGAGATTACCTGCAGTGCAGGTGCATTAAAAATTATCAATTCATCTAGAATATCTGTGGACCAGCTGTACATGAAATCGATTAGACAAGAAAGGCTGGATTCTTTTGTATACTTAAATGTTTATGGTAGCAATTTTCTTGGGTTTTCTGGGTATTTGGCAGCCTGTTTGGACAAAGACTATTGTTTGGCAGCAACAGAACAGTAACATCTGATGTCCCCATCAGAAGTCTTAAATTCACCGAAGGCAAGATTTCTAAGTGAAAAGTATAATTGTGGTAACTCCGATGTTTGGAGACCTTAGAAAAATCAATGTATTGAAAGAAAATTGAATGAATCAAAGCCAAAAACTATTTCATGTTCTCACTAGATGCAATTGGAAGATATTTCAGCTCTCTGTGGGGCTCAAAACCAGGGATGTAGCATTTTAATGTTTGTATTTTAATGTCAATAAAATTTGGGTTTGCCATTCAAAATACACATTTTTTTGGATTTCCCTGGATCTCTTTTACTGAAGGAAAATCACAAGAGTTCTTAGACTGTGTTCATTAACAGCAGTATAATAAGACAATTTCAGAACAATACAGTATTACGTTCTTTATGGTGTTGCATTACTCAGCTAATAATTCATAAATGTTGGGATGTGTTTCCCATCTTTTTTAGCTACAAGTCTTTTGTTTGCTTCCTGATCTTTAGAATTACCCTGGGACCTAGTCCTGAGAAATTACACCCACCATAGCAAAGCTGCAGTGCTCACTTGCAGTGGGGATCCCTGGACCCTCCAAGGGTCTTTGAGGACTGCTCCTGCACAAGGTGTTCTGAGCAGCATCTCAGGGTGATTCATCACTCTGCTTCTCCTTCTTCATCCAGCTAGCCTCCCAGATTGGCGACCAGGAGTTTGTGTGCCGGAACTTACACTGCCACGTCAGAGAACTGTGCACAGAGATAGTGTCCAAGGTAGCAAAACTTGTATATGCATCTGAGACTCTCAATCTGCAGTCAGTGCTGATTGCTGAAAAGAGAAGACAGGCTGAATTGGATTCCATTCCCACCTTGAAGTATTTGTGCAATAATACTTTTTTTCTTGAGAAACACACTTGAAAGGATTACCAAGCTTTTATGTTTAACTGAAAAGCAGATGCAAAATTCAACAATTGGAGATGCAAGTTAAACGAACCATATGGACTGCCCATGACAATAAAAAGTAATTTACTCTATCTCACTAATCTAAGCATAAAAATTTACAATGATCAATCTTGTATAAAACAGTCAAGGAAAACTCGGCAATTTAATGTTAATTGAGTTATCATTCCAAAGCTTATATTGATTTTTAAATTACATTTACAAAATGCCTGGTAAAGTCCAAGACCTAATGCTACCTATACATGGCATCTATTTTAAACTTACAGAAAGAGATTCCTGGTTATAAAGCTAGCAGGTCAGAAGTTTCATAAAGCAGACCAAAGTTGCTTTTTAACATACAAGCACCCTAGAACTTTTCTTTTCCCATTTTTCCCCCTTTTTTTTTTTTTTTCTGTCAACATGAAGGCAAAAAAAATCTGTTGATATCACAAAATTAGGGTAAGAGTACTTGTGCTGAGGGAGGCTGGCATTGCAGACTCCTGAACATCATAAGATTTTCAAGGGGTGAATGCTTAATGGTGTCTTTATTTTAACTCTTAAAGGCACCAGTTGGGGCACTGTTATCATGACACCTTTTCAAGATCTCACACACAGTTTTTCTCTGAGAAACTGAGCGGGCACAGCATTGGCTTGTCTGGGTGCTTTAGTTATATGTCGTTGGATGGATTTGTCGTGTGATAAAATGTCTACTGTTTGAGAAATGGCAATGTGAATTGAGAGTGACAAAGTAATGTGGAAAGGACTGAAGCCTATTGCCATCACAAATACTATAAATGCAAGTTTCTATCTGCCATCTGACTCCCTTATGAAATAATAGTAGCTGTCAGGTAAGGGAGCTGCAAGAAATGATGAAATTTAAAAAAACATTTCACTTCTATGTTTTTTCTCATGAGCAGCACTGATATATGTAGTTTATGATGTTCACATGACAAACAGCGCACCCCCTTTATGAAGTCGTGTTGTTATATATCACACACCTAGAAGCAACAAGGTATTGAGAGAAATAGCGATTGAAAGGAACAGTCAGGTTCTAGTTGTGCCGATGTAATTAATCAATAAGACACACTGTGTGCCAACACTGCTTAATCACCTCTTAGGTGTTTGGTGAGCCATGATACAAAGTTGAAACCTTCCAGCGTCTTCAAGTGGAACATTAATCAGCAGTGCAACACAGTCTGTGCCACTCAGTAACAGAGTGGATGCCTTGAAGCTCTGACTCACTTCAAGGAAAGGCCTTGGGCTCAGTAACATGTTGGATAGGTCTAGCCTGGACTCTACTGTTTATTTCATCAGACATCAGCATGAACTCTTGGTACCAACTCTGACTTCTGCATCTGAGTACTCTTTATCCCTGGAGCAGACCTTGTTCTCACATTCCTGGGCTGTCTGACAGCCTAACAAAGCAGGGCCCTGCCATCAGGATACTGGGGAAATACTTCACACATTCAAAGTATTGCTGTTACATGAGCCTCCTTTAGTTTTGGCTTTCTGTTATAGGTTACACAGAAGGGACTAATGATCACAGTGCTCTAGAATATAACAGGAGTTCCTGGAGGTTAGAAGCTCTCAGTTCCCATGGGACTTTGCTGTTGGTACTGACATGGAAGTGAAGTTGCACTCATCCAGAGCAGCCAACCAGACTGACTGGACCTTTCTGAAAACATTCCTGCTAATGACTCCTGCAGAACCTTCCAGAGGTTCCTTTTAAAATCAAGTTTAAAACAGAACTCCAGTAAGATGATGATAGAGGGTGGGGTTGGGAAGAAATGAAAGGCAAGAGGAGAAATGATAAAAGGTTTAAGCAGACATTTTACTCAGCAGTTGCCGCATTTTGTAAGAGAATTCAGTGACCATCCTTTTATCCCCTTCTGCCTCGTAGCAGGAGGTAAATTTAAAATAGCTGATACAATGTGGTCTAACATGTTTAACCATGATAGCATCTTACCTGCAGTGGTGTAAAAATGCTTCCAGGTTCCCAACAATATGCAATGAAACTTTATTGTAGAGAACTGGAATCTCTGCCCAAAGATAGCATTAAGTAACACTTAAAGCGCTACTGATTTTTAAGATTTAAAGGCTTTGTATGTTGAAGAGACTGGCATCAAAGATGTTCCCATTTACAGAAGAACATTTAAAACAAAACAAACACAAAAAAACGACGGAGGAGAAGTAAGAGACAAGCTATGAAAAGAAACTGTGCAGCTGTCTGTGAACGTATATGGTGATTTTGAAGCGTCAGAGGCAGGTTTAAAGCTAAGTTTTCTGGTGTCCAAATGACAGTAAAGCTACAAGACTCAGTTCTGTGATCCTCAGTGATGCATGCCTGTGCCCTCTCTTCACAAAAGCCTTTTTAATCGGCTAGCGTGCAGGTCATTTCCTGGAATGGAGAGATTTTGGAGGCTCACTCACTAGAAAGGCAAACTGTATAGGACTGTGCTCACTACAAATGCTGTATTGCTCTCCATCTGCCATCTTTTAAATGAGCTGGTTAAAATTTACCTGGAAAGGAATTCAGTGGTATTCCCTTAGTGTTGAAAAAGATCCTGTAACTCTAGATCCAAGGAAAATGCCAAGACATTCTTCATGGGAGACCTTGTCAAAGGGAGTGGATGTGTTTTTGCTGGTCTAATGTTTATTTTTGGGGAGAACCTTACATCACAGCCCACAGAGGGTATTTCAGTCCCTGTGAAATAATGGAAAAAGAGGAATTCATATCTTTTAGAGCAAAAATTAAAGATGAAATATGAGCCCCAGAAGTGCTTTTATTTTTGCTTCACTCCTTTTCTGCTCCTGTTGAATGAGCAGTGACATTCCACCCATCAGAGTAGACACCAAGAGGGAAAATATTGGCCTCTCTTCTTTTTATGGAAACAGCAGAAAAGCACAGAAGATCTTTGAACTTCAAGGTTTAGCACGGAGCTTCACTCTTGATCTCCAGTCAGTGAGGCAGAGATGAGAGTTCAGCAGGGGTTAGATAGATGTTTTCTGAATTCTAACAGAACTGTTAAACCTTTCAGACTATTAGAAAATTTCTTACATCTTTCAGTCAAGACAGGTAATTACTGAAATTTAAAAAAAGAGAGTTAATATGTTTCCAGATGATTTTAATAAATATTAAAATTATGTGTGTGACTCTTCTAATTATTTTCACTTTTATTAATGTTAGGTTTATTTTTAGCAAGTTATGCCAGACCATTTCTATCTTGCTACTTCCATTAAGTGTCTTTGTCAAACTTCTTTCTTCTTTCATCTAATCAAAATTATCTAATTTCTTACATTGGCTCATAAAACAGAATTGGAGGTGCTGCCAAAGAGATCCATCAACTCAGTCCTGTAAAAGCTGAATCTGAACTTAGACTTTTGAAATCTGTGTGCTTGGAGATCAGATCTTTAACTGACATTAATATAAGTCATCATTTCCAGACATATCAATCAGAAAGCATTTTCTCTGCAAATCTTATATCTTGAATACCATTAAAAATTATGTCAGACATATGCACACATAATCAAAACCAGAATATAATCAATACCTGCAAAAAAAATCAGTGAGTTTACAAGCAGGAATTCAACTTTTTATTTTCAGTTTCCTGAACTATGTTTTCTGCTTAATGGTTTTATTTTTAATCTAATTTGTAATGTAAGAAAACAGTTATATCTTGTTTCCTGCCTTAAAAAACCCCAATAAAATGCAACAAAACAAACCAAAGAAAAACCCACAAACCCCAAACCCAAACAAAATAGTTGAGATCATCCAGTGATTCTTCACACCTGTTTTATAAGAGTATAATGTCTGTTCTACTTAACTGGTGAGTCATATTCTGTGTTTATAACTATCTGCACATTTGAACTAACATTGTGACAATTTTGTCCCCAGAAGAGCTGAGATTTGAGTATATGAACAAAAGGCTGTGAGGAACAGGTAGTAGCACATATGTTAATTCATCTTTTAAAGAAGCCACTCAGGTTGATCTGGTCAGAATTTTTTTTTAAAGTAACTGCAACAAAACCTCTGAAATCTAAAGCCATTTTGCAACAGCAGGAATGAAAAAAGGGGAGAGAGAAGTTTGGAAAGAAAATATTGTTAGGGAAAAAACCTAACGTTTACTATAATTGATATGTAAATTGAATTTAGGCAGCTTTATACATTTATTTTAATCAAGAAATATTATTTAATTTCATCTCCAGTCTCTCTTTCCAATGATGCTTCTAATTGTGTTATTGTAAGACGAATACCTACTCTAACATTGCTCTTTTCAGTTAAACGACTCTGTCAGAAATATTTGAACCACTGTACTTCAAAAATTTAATTTGTGGTGCTCATTTGTGTTCAGGGAAATTTTGGAGGCTGGGGAAATAAGTTTTCTCTGTTTTCAGGGCACAATGAGGCAATTGTAACTCACCTGCTGTCAGGCTATGAGTCAGTGCAAGACCCAGAAATAGAGGCTATATGTCTCTAGATGCCTGGTTTTGTAATCCAGTGACCTGACCCTAAGTTATCTTCTCTGGAACAATTCCTAGCAGTGAAGTTGCTGGGACTCCTATTGGTGCCAGTCAGTTTTGTAGATATTTCATTGATTTATCCTTTATTTAATAACCAGTTGGAATCACAAGAGTGTTTGCACTGACTCACTGATAAAGCGCAATTGATGCAGCAGCTTTATTTTATTTCACTCAAAAGTTTTTATGCAAAAGAAATACCACCAGTAGCATTGTCAATGCTTCAAGGATGCCCTCTAGCAATCAGAAGCCAATGGTGGATCTGAACAGCTGCATGTTATGTAAAGCTAAAGAAATTCTGCACTCAATATATAAATGATGAACATGGAAAGATTTAGCTTCAGATTGACATGTGGCTCTTTGACCCGTCTCTATTTGCCCTATTTTTATTTAGGCATTCAAAAGCTTTCCCTGATTCATTTGACATTAGCAATTTACAGCAGGGCATGAGGAGTGAGAGAAAGGTACAGGCAAGAGTCAGCCCCTTGTCTGACTCATGCATCAGACACCCTGAAAATGGAGTGTTCTCTCACTCCAGTCTTTAACATCAGGTTCTCTTGTCCTCTTATGGCATGAGAGTTTGGAGAAGAAAATTGTAATTTATCTTTTCTTTAAAAAAAAAAGGACCAAAAATAGAAAAAAGGGTTCTTAAAAATTTGTCCTGTAATTTCTTTAGATATGGACAGATCTTATCCAGACTTTTAGATTTACAGACTTACACCACCATATGTATATGAAACATAGAACAGATGTTCTATGTTTCAATATAATTTAGCTGTCTAATCTTTTGTGATGACTGATCTCTTCTCAGATTAATGATAGTGCACACCTGTTATTTTTATCTTGAAATGCATATGTAGACTGGATACATCTTATTGTGTGTGTTGCGGTTTAATTTACTCAGTTGAAATGTGTTTGTGTGGAAGTGGGTGGCGTTTTCTTCTATTTTATTCCTCTCTGGTTTGTCAGTGATGAAAGCTGGAAAATGTCTTCCGGGAAGTTTTCTAAACCTTGCACTGTGAGAGATAAGACATGGAAATGATGATTTCTGTTGGAAATACTTTAATCTTTTAAGGCAGGGCAATACTCTCCATTTTCCTTCCTGCCTCCTCTTTTGCTCTATAATTTTTGCTCTATAATATCTTGTGGCCTAAATATAAAGTTAATGGACACCTCTGAGATGACAGTAGGAACAAGAAATTTTTCAGAATTGTAATAGTTACCATTTGCACAATATCTATGTCTGAATTCTTTTTTTTTTTTTTT